>SJJU01000630.1:0-73420 GCA_012932125.1 Conopomorpha cramerella | reverse complement strand
TGAAATTCGAATGTTAATTGGCCCCTAATTGATCTATGAAAATATTGGTAAAACAAACCAATTTTGAAATACATCGTAATGTGCTCCCATGGCAGTTTATTATGAACATCTTAATTTGGAATGCTTTGCTATGTTATACACTGCGAGATTGACTTAAGTGTATATACATAATATATATATATATATATACGCATATTTTTGGCTCAAATGCGAAAGATGTCCCGTAAAGTGTCTGGGTGTTTTATTTATATAAGTATATATTTAAATGAAAAAAAAATATATAAGTAAATATATCTCGTTGTCTGATTTCCATAACACAAGTGCTTTAGCTACTTAACGTGGGGCAAGGCAATGTGTGTGTTGTTGTACAATATTTATTTATTTATTTGAAAGTTACATGAAAAAGTTGGCGTCATTTAAGATTATGAATATTATTGTGTGTCTTATCGTGCTGATGTTTTCGCAGCTTTTGCAGCGAATGTAGCTACGCATTTGTGACTGTCTGTGCGCCACTAAACACCAATTATAAATTGATATCCCTGGACATTTTTTACACACGGTCACCTGATCCCAAACTAGGTGAAACTGTGCCAAGGGTGCCAGATACTGATATACATACAATAACACTTTTAATTACAATTATAACATAGATAAATGACGCAACAAATGCCTTAGCGAAAGTGACGTACTACTTCTTAATAGATTCTAATTTTGAACTTCTACGTTGACTGCTACTTGTTTTTATTGTTGCGTTGACTACCGCGGTGGCAATACTGTGTGTGCCCTATAAATTATCTCGAACAGACATCATTAAATTAAACCGTTCTATATGGCAAAAATTTTATGTAATGTTAATATGATCATCGAATATTTCGAGATGATAAAATTGCCATTAGGTGATGAATAGAGGAAGTTTAACACCCAGGTAGAAACCAGTATCGACGTGAGTTTTTGTATATAGATAAAATATTAAATATTATGCTATTCTATTGGCTTATAGTTCTACTTATAACTAGGAAACCTTCTCCCCTTTTCAAATTTTTTATAAGAAAGTGCTGTAAGAAATATTTTTTTTACAGATTATACACATAAACATATTTTAGTTCAATACGTAATCTTGCATTATAAATGCATGATGCAATGCGAGTGAAATATTGCGTATTACTTTCGGTAAAATTATAATTTCCGTAGCATTTATCAGCGTTTATTGTTCTGTAATTTAACTCTTTCCCGGACAGTGAAATAGGCGTCATAACAAGTCTATTTTACTCTCCACCAATGTGTTAAGATTATATTTGTAAAAAAAATGTTTTATTCATCACTACATAATTACTTTCTAGTGTACGACCAACGTCGCGTGTTCGGCGAGTCCTGCTACAGACTGGTGGCTAAGAACGGCCAGTTCATATATCTGAAGACTCGTGGAAGGTTGGAGATAGACAGCGGCACGAACGCTGTCAACTCCTTCGTCTGCACCAACACGGTCGTCGACGAGACCGAGGGAATGCACCTGATTGGCTTGATGAAGAAAAGGTTCATGATGGTCAGCAGCAATGACGACCCGCTGGATGAGTTACAACATTCTGTAAGTCTTCCTTTCCAGAGACTTGTTATTCTAATACAAACACTGCACACCTTTTAATCACAAATCGGGGTAGGTTGCTAACTAAACAAATACCAGTGACGTGCACACCATAGGCAAAAAGACACTGCCTACCTTAGTATTTTGGCTACCCGACCTAATAATAGAGTTATTGCTAGATCCTTTCATGTTGTACTCACGACACAGGCTGACGAAGGTCCTGTGTTTTGTGGATAAGTAGATAGGTAGGTAAGGTAACCTATGTTTTGTAAAGACAAGTTACCTATACATAGGTGTCAATCCTCGGGGATTACTGCCTACCTTGTCGTAAAAACCAGTGCACGCCACTGGCTTGTTATTCTATTGCTTGAACAAATCCATTCGTAATACATTTCAGCTGAAAGACATAAAGCTGAACTTACAATCACCAATATTAATAGATTGTTGTTGGAATTCTTAACACTGCTGAGTTTCTGTTTGCTTAATGTCTCATTTTATTGAAACAAACACGGCAACGTATTACATTTCTACAAACACGCGATCTACTGTTGTAAAAACAGTCAGTCTTGGACATAGACCTGAGGAGAAGACGTGATGGTCTTGTATATTAGGAGTACTTAGGTCTTATAGTTAGTTTTATATTTAACCCCTTCCCCTCCACCTAAACGGCTTGGTAGTAGGTTGATAACTGTAGTTTTCTAGAATTTGCGTACTCCATTGTAATTAAGTAATCTACCTACAGTGAAAAATTGATATGCATAGCCATACCTATACGGTGTAGAAACCCGAACAAATCTGAAATTAGCGATTTTTCTTCGAGATAAGAGTTTTGCAGTTATGCACTTATTATGTACGTGTTTTTTTCCAGAATCACGATTCTTTGCTGCCATTGGAGGATCCGCGGCGTTTGGAAAAAGTAATACTACATTTGGTGACCAATCTGCCAACTCCATACTCCGGCGACGATTCCCCTCGAAGTTCATCACCCGACGACTCCTGCACAGCTCCCAAACTGACCATCATTCCACCTAAGAAAGAGCGCGTCATTAGTGCCATTGAGAAAATATACGACGTGATCAAACCACTTTCAAGAGAACCCACACCCTCAGTCAAAGAATGTGACAATCAACCTCCAAGTTTTTACGGAATGAATAACGATATCTCTTTGATAGACGCCACTCCAAGGCTACCGATGCTGCAAGATGTCCCAGAACCTGTAGAAAGTGATACAATTGAAGATATTGTTACCGAACGCAGTGACGACGCTGGATATCAAAACTTGGCGACATTCGAAGAAAGTTTTTTGAAGAAAAGGCTAGTCTCTGCCAAGCAATTCAACAAGATCTCAGACCAAGTTTTGGCGGCCGTACAGTTGGATGGGCAAGAGAACGCGACGGGGTTGTGCAGTCAGGCCATCAAGCGTCCATTAGACAGGGAGTCAGCGATGGCCTGCAAAAGGAAAATTTGTGACAGTGCACCAAAAATATTCTTACCTCGAATGCCGTCGGAAGGAATCTTCGAAAACTTTCTCGATGACAATGGTAGGTACTTCGACGTAATTGTTTTGTAATCTGTTTCTATTCTTCATCATCATCATCATCAGCCCATACCTGTCCACTGCTGGACATAGCATCTGTTTCTATTCTTAAAGTGTGCCTAATAATACCTGCCTTTGATCAAATTGATTAATTTTGACTTGTTCTTGTTAGGTCTTAACATAGTCGGGCCTATGACCAGCTTTGGACAAATATGGGATGATGATGATGATGACATAGGGCCTTGCAGATATTACGTTGTACGTAACCTATCCTCACCAAAAGATCTACCGTACATTTTAATGCACGTGTAATTGTATGTAAGTACCTACATATGTATAAATAGGCACGTACATACATAGAATAATAATGCACAATGGTTGTGAGGAAATCTAACCGAAGATCCCTCTGTGCTAATTTCTGTAATTTTTACATTGTAATCGGAATTAACAATATCAATAATAATGAATGGATTGCTTCCAGGTATCGATTCCCAGTTGGACAGTGCTCTAAATATTTTAAACTCCATCGATAATCGGGCTGAAAGCGCAGGAGTTCTACCTGAAATCTTGGTAAGTGAGTGTAGGAAACACTTTTTTATGCAATCTTCAATAAGCGTTGTGCTATGCATCTCTAATAGAATAAAGTAACATTATTATTAGGACAAGTGATATTCAGATTTTCCGATCATTCCAAGATTAAATCAGACCAGCAATAGTGACTTTATTTAATCTTAAACCGTTAATAGACCGTGGTCTCTTTGCAATGGACAACCTAGAGCTTGGTCAACTATTGTGTTACCGTAACAAAATCGAAAATTTTGATGGCGGTTGTACCATTAAGGATTGCTACGAATTGTACGTATACAAAAAAAATCCATCCCGTATGTATGTGTGGAGGCCCAATTATACATTTTACTCAGAAGTTAGACTTTGTGGGGGCTATCGGTTGAGTACACTGTCATCATCCTTAGATATTCCAAAATAATAGATACAACATACATTTTTCTATTAACATACACACACGTCCGTATTATCCAAAAGGGGGTGGACAGAGCCTAAGGGTGAAAAGCACCCCTCGGCCACGTTTAGCATTATAAGGAGTGAAAAATGTCAGTAGGCCTTCAGTTATAAGCTAGCTCATAGCCTGAATTAGCCCAAATCTCCATATCCCTTAGTCGGTTCTTACGTCATACCAGGAAGAAAGGAAGCTGATACATTATTTTTATATCCTAGATCAGCATTGAAAATCCATTTTCCATCAACTTGAATTTTTAACTAAAGAAATCTATGTTTTATTTATCTATGTATGTTTTTAAAAGTATTTATGTAAGTGTATCAGTCTCTGGCACTCATAGTACAGGGTATCCTAGTTTGGGGTTAGATTACCGTGAGTAAAAATGACCCAAATATGGCATATTTATTTCTTTTTATCTAATATATAAAATTTCCATGTCACAGTGTTAGTTACCGTACACCTCCGGCTATGCTTTACCGCTTTCCGCATACGGCTTTACCGATGTTCACCAAATTTTATATGCGTATTCAGTAGGTCTGAGAATCGGCTACTATCTATTTTTTACGCATCTGCCACTTATCCCCAATACACGGGATACAGAGGCAAAATTATTATGGCAAAACGAACGTTTGCCGGGACAGCTAGTTTATTTATATACATTTTTTGTCTTGCAGTTGGAGTCAGAATTTCAAGAACTCTTTGGCGACATGGTGTCCGACCAGATCGAGGAGTCAACCCTGCGCGACGAGTCGCCGTCGATATAAAGGGCGGCCGCAGACAACCAGACGATTCTGCAAAACATTTCTCATTAGATAAGCCCGATGTTTTCCTGAGTTTCGTAGATTTAATCTTGCGACCTGGAATTGCATGTGCATTCGATATTATACAAAAAGAAGGGTCCTTTAGGTACCTTAGTCCAAAGAGAAAATTTAATAATCTTACTCCCTATAATATTTGACAAATTACAAAAATGACTGACTATTCTTTAAGATCCGTTGAAACTTTATTAAAAAAAAAATCTATCCTAGATTATATCACTTATTTCGACCCTATTTAAACGTAGCGCCACTATCAGTGGAATATTTTATCTTTTAAGGGCTACAGTTTTACATTTTTGTATCGTTAATGTTATAATTATTGAAATCGTTAATCTTAAAATATATAGATTTTGGATCTCCTGTGTCATTTTGTAAAAGGAGATAGGCTGGAAGGTATTTTGCGTCCTTAAACTGAAAATGAATATTATATACCAACCAAATACTATATATATAACCTATTAATCCGACGAAGTAATCCTTATTTACTTCAATTCCAAGTTGTAATGGCCATAGTACAATTGGATCGACGAGGCAGCAACCAATTATGACTCTAGTGACATATTATTTTTACCTTTCGCTGCAAGTCTTTTCCATTATTCATTAGGGATGGAAACCCTACGCGGGTTCGTTTGATACTTCGACTTTCTTTTCTAATTTACTCACGTCAATCGCTCTTACCTACTGTAATACTGGTGGATAGAGTGGGTAGTACAAAACGCGTGGCATTTATTTGATAACGGGACAGGAACGTACAAAATCAGTGATGTCCTAGCCGATCTCCTTTAGGATTTAGCAATTTAATATTTAATCGTTCTGTCTTAAGTCAAGATAAGTAACTAGATTTTTTATTCGCATATTTTTATCTTCATAGTTCATGTCTCATAGTAGTACAGGGAACGTTGTTGCGTCAACTACGCTGTCATTGTTAGTATCTTGTAATCTGTGGATCTTCTGTCAAATTTTATACTATCTCGATGCTTAGACCGAACACAATTAGACTTGCAAACTGAACTGACGTTTACAATAAACCGAGACAACAATATGAAAAACATGCAAGAGTGAAAGAGTAAGAGACAATATTGTCTGTCCCTTACCGCGTACCAGGGCATATGTGGATCCCAAGTGCCAAATTAGTAGTAAAACTGACAGTTTGAATCCAGAAATACATCATTTTCGATACATTTTGGTGGGAAAGAGACAGGCTGAAGGTGGTACACGGCTGGCAAGTCTAGTTGTGTTTGGTCTGAGACTCGATGTTGTGTGCTGAGGACGGAGGGCCCACTTAGTATATTGTTGGTTATTTCATGCCAGACAACAATTTGTCTAAGCCTCTTTCAGCCTTGGGCTTGTAAAAACACATTTGACAGTTAAATAATCGAATCCTACCAATAATTGCGGTTGAACTACTTCGAAGATACCAGCCGTTCTAGCACACAGCGCTTCAAGATAGAAGTGACAAGACAAATGACGTGCTGCAATTTGTTGAATCAAGCTGAGTCGCACGATTAGTGACATAACAGCCAATCAGAGCGCGTATTTCTTTGTCGTGTCTTTCTTGGCGTGCATCCAGCTTGCTGGTTCGACATAACTCGTCAGGTTTCTCAAATACGGCATAACCAGTTCTAGTAAACCTTTATTGGTAAAGGGCTTAAGAGGGGCCCTCTGTCAAAATGATGTAAATTTTGACATTTCTAATTTGCAGGTCAGGTGTATATAGTACATTGTGTTGTTCAGAAATATATATTTAAAAGGGGTAACTTCTTCTGGTTTAAGTGTTTTAATATTCTGAGTTAGGGTTTTCGCAAACTGAGAAACTCTATAACATGCACAGGTCTAAATATCACCTCGTCTTCATAATGGGGAATATTCAAACTCCAAAAACAAATATATTCAAACTTATCTAGATGTCGCTAGTAGGTATTCAGGGTGACTTCTGTCAGTTATATTTTGTATTTTTTTATTATATGGGTAAGATATTTAGACTTCAGACACTTTTGTAACATGTAGACAAACAATAAAAAAAATACTGTCGCCTTTAATACTGACTGCTTGAAGTTAGTCATTTCGTTGACATTTGTCCCCTTTATACAGCTAGTGCCATCTGTTATAACTAAGAGAGACAAGTTCCCTGAAAATTCCCCATTGATTTTTTTACATTTACTAGTGTAGAGACAAGTGTTAAAGATGTTTCATTGAAAGACTAGACGACAAAAAGACGTTTACTTATTTCATTGAAAAATCCATGAACAGTTTTTTAGTGGATGTTACTGTCAACCAATTGTACGACGATTACATTCGACGTACTAATGCTTCCTAGTTCGTTGTCATCAATTATTATTAGAGATGTGATTTTTTTTGTTCATGAATCAAAGTGACAACGTTTCGATTATGCAGTTATATTATGTAAAATAAATATAATAAGCTCTGCAGCACGTATTATGATTTTTTAAGACATGTGGTCTTGGACACTTGTTCTTGGTTTTAGTATTTTTGGCCGTTGGTTACGTACATACGTAATAGACTCAAAACGACTGGATGGATTCGAATAATTCACCACTAGAATGCTACATAATCTCTGTGCAGGTAGGTAGACTCTGTTCTGACATTCTCACGGGAATAGAGTAGGTACGCCGCCTCACGTAGTAAACAATATTTCATTTTAGAAAATCGATTTGTACAGACGAATTTTTGTTATAGACAACCTCAGTTTGCGATCATTCGCTCCTAGCTCTATGTCCATTGATTCTAACTCAATCATATTCATACATATTGTACCTACTTAACTTACTTGAAATGTAGAGGTATGTGTGCGCTCTGTATGTATGTAAGTCCTTATATATTATTATAACCAAAGAATTATATTTATTTGTATTTAAAAAGTCTAGTACAATAGTCTACCTCCTTTAAAAAATATATGTTGTAATATTATCCAAACGATCTTATTTTAAGAGTTTTGATATTATTTTACAAGTTCACACTTTGATAATTATAATTTATAGGCGTTCACAAAATGTCTGACTTAAAATGTATAAAGTCGCGTTTCCATTGTGCAAGTTTGAAAATTGAATGAAGGTTTTTTTTTATTATGTATGTTCAACTTGAAACACGATTTCGTTAAAAATTCGAGAAGTTTGTAATTGTTGATTTCTATTATTCAAATCCCAAGCAATTTGCGTATACAACTTGTGCACAGAGATAACATTATAGCTAGCAAGCAATTGTTTCAAATAAAAAAACAATTCGTGAGTCCTATATTCTGAGAGACTTATTTATGTTATCGTAAATAATGGTGCAAAATGGGATAATCATTGTTATATTGAGACAAATAATTATGTACCTAATATTATCATTAGTTATAATAATTTTGGGCTTTGACATTGTTAATAAAAAACGTATGTATGTAAAGATTATCCAGGTAGGTTTTGTGTATTGGCTGGTGGGTTATTGTGCATTGGAAAGTCTGCTGGGATACTTATCTCAAATCTCAGAAAGTAAATTGTTATTGACAAAATCATTTCATTTGGTATTTTTATAGTCCGTTCTCTAATTCGCCTAACGATTTGATGCTTCGTATCACGTACGGATAATAGATTTTTTGTAAAATACATTATCTGGGTAGAAGATTTCATTTGAAAGTTTTCATGGGGAATTTTCAAACTCCAAAAGTTTCTTATCTAGATGTCGCTAGTAGATATCCAGAGGGACTTGTGTCAGTTTTATTTTAGTGCGTTTTTTTATTATTTGGGTGATTTATTTAGACTTTAGACACTTATGAAACATGTAGACAAACAATAAAAAATTTTACTCTCGCCTTCAATACGGACTGCTTGAAGTTAGTAAATTCGTTGAAATTTGTCCTCCTAATACAACTAGCGCCATCTGTCTTAACTAAGAGATACCAGGCCCTGAAAATTTCCCATTCGTTGATTTCATTCGATTATGAAATCTCTAAACCTGGCAACATTATTTCGTACAGTAACAGATCGATCTGTCAAATCGTTCGTCGAATTTGCAGGGTTAATAAAGAGACCTCAGACCAAAAACAACAACAACAAGACTTGCAATCCTAAACTGCCATTTTGAATGAAACGAGACAACAATATGAAAAACGTGTAAAAGAGTAAGAGACTGTATCTTCTGTCCCGGGATATATCTGGATACAACCTGTCAAATTAGTAGTGAAATTTACAGTTTGGATCCAGAAGTACATAATTTTCCGTACGTTTTGATGGAAAAGAGATAAACTGAAGGTGGTACGCGGGTTGCAAGCCTAGTTGTGTTTGGTCTGAGAAAGAATAGTTCGAGAACTAGACTAGTCCTAGACTTGGATTCGTTTGTCAATTTCTCGGTATGGGTCTGTCATTGTTTATCATTTTCAATTGTTTATGCATGTCGAATGAAGCAATATGTTTATTTGTGTATCAAATCAAATAAAATGTAATATAGCCCGCGCGCATGATTGCGCGCGGGCCTTAGATGCGTGAGTCGTATATGGACACGCTAGTTGACAGTTCAAACGAACAAAACTGCCACACACATCTAAGGCCCGCGCGCATTCATGAAATGCACGAACTATAGGTACCTATAGCCTACCCAATATGAAAATGTCAATGAAAAAGTATATTTATTTCACAAAAAATGCAATATTATTGTTATGAAGTACGCACTATGTTGATTTAAGTTCATTTCTGGTTAGATTTATATACTGATTGAAAATCAATTTTGTCTTAATCTGAGGACCCATTGTACCAAAACCCGCCATCAACATGAAAAGAGATTCTTCGGTGTAATAACAAATGTATATTTACATTAGAGAAGCCTAACAGAACAACGAATTTGGTTTAGAATGCGTTAATATTTTGGACTGAATTACTTCTTGATATTTTTTAAAGTTTTTATTGTCTACTTACTCATTTTATAATGTTAATAAATTCGTCTTATTTTGATGATAGTTTGCAAGACTGATAGTAAGAATGTTGTTAGATGTAAGTGAATATATTATATCAGTTAATTGTAAGAGAAAAAATATTACTTATCTATTGTCTAATATCGAACGTGTCTCAATGTGGGTAGAAAAATAAACATTAAACATATTAGTTATTTAGATTTTATTGTAGTTGCGTGTTATGTATGTATACAAGACTGATACGATTCATTTTTTTTATAATACCTACTTATCATGTTTTTTTTACTTACCTACCTATATTTTGGTACATACACTGTTGTCTTTCTCATACATAATATAAAATGAAAGGTAGTGAACTTCCAAAAATATCTTTCTTGCGTACAATAATGTCGTGTCATGAAAAAAAAAGTGTTTCAAGTGTTATAGTTTTGTGAAATGCTAAACGAATGCAAGTACCTGTATGTAAGACTCCATAGGTAGGAAGTCGACGCAAATATCGAAATTCCATTAAGTATACGAGGAAAATGTTTTTGTAATAATAATATTATTGTGGCTATACTCAGCTTCTTTCTATTGGAAATAAAAGTAAAAGAATCGTGGTGACATGAGGAGTTGTTTATTTGCACAGTTCAATAATACTAACAATAGTTATTACTTTCCGCGTGTAGGTAAATCTTACCATAAAATTAATAACAAACTCGGTACCTACTAACTATACTCCTACCTACCTAGTTATTATTCCACGCCGTGCGATCTTGTGCGGCGTTCCACCATCCTTAGTCGTGAAGGGGGTGTCACTAAGGAGCCTAAGTTTCTGCTACATTCTGGTAGTTGGCATCGCTCTGGCATCGTAACGGAAAACGATGTTAATCGCAGTTTTACTAAGACCAACAGTGAAATCAAAGTAACGAAATCAGCAATGCACATCGTTTCCCGCTACGATGCCAGAGCGATGCATATACCAGAGATTTTTCTTTTATTGGAAACCATTCCATCGTTCTTTGGGCCCAACTAACTAAATTGCCTAGTAGGTACTTACCTTAATTACTGAACTACCTAGAAACACTCAGTACCAAATACTAAGGGCTGCAGTTTCATTGGTAGAATCTAACCAACCAGTTATCTTCGCTCATGCAACAACCGTCTTCTAAATGTTGCCATTACCGTGACTGTTGTCCGCCTATAGAACTCCCGCCCCACTGATGCCAGGAAAGCTGTTTTGCGCGTTTGACTCTGACTTTACGAACCAATGGGAGCGAGGCTATCAGATGGAATTTTAATGTAAAGCGATCGAGCAATCGTGCTTTTTGGTCAAACTTAACTAGGGCTATTACTTGGTAAGATTTTACCCCATTTGTTCTGTACTTATCAAGAATAATTGATAGAATGAACCTTGAAAATTTGACGGAGGCGTTTACTCCTTGCCTTCAATATTTTATTCAGACATTGATCTCCATGGTTTGGTATTTTACGTAAGGCACCGTAAGGTAAGATTGACCAAAAATATGACGAAACTTCTCTCTTAGATCCGTTTACTACTAACTCCCTTAGACCGCCTCCGTTGCGGAAACTCCTATCGCCGAGATCACAGTTTAAATAACTATGTCTCGCTCTAATCTTGTTGGTATAAAAGAGATACACTATGCTGCGTAGTTTCATTATGGTTTTAGAATACGGGGGATGAAATTCTTATGTCATTAGACAAGAAGGTTAATGTCAGCCGTGTCTCACAAAATCAGCAATGATTTTGATTTTGTGTATCGTACACGATAGTGTATGGTAGTCTATGGCTTGATGTATTAAAAAACTATGATAGGTAACAAGTGTCCGTGTCATTTATTGACCGTGCATTGTGGGTGATTGGGTGAGAAAATAAAAAAGCATATAACTGAAACCTACAATTCGAAATCACATTTATTGTCTATGGGCCGCGGGTGCAGACTCATACTTTTCTTAGTAGTTTAGTATATTATGTGATATCTATGAAGTTCAAGTCATCAATACCTATTGGTAATCAGCTTAAGGGGTGTTTGTATCGACACATTTCTATCTATGGAGTCATAGGGCTTTTCTAATAATGTGATGAAACAATAGACTCCGACATCAAGGGCCATTTCTGTATCACCCGGTGTATATCGAAAGTGTGTCACGCAATAAGTAAAATGACATTAATCACTATTCAAAATAAAAGCAGAAATATTCCAAATATTAACATCAAACCTAAAAATTATCAGGGTCAAGCCCACCATCACCCAAGTCCTACCTGTCTCTCGGCATGATGACCTGTACACGTCTACATATTTTTTCATCTTTTCAACAAGATTTAGATTAGATTGTTTTTATTTACCTTAGAATTGTCTACATAATATTTAGATCTTTTCTATGACTGTTATTTGTTGTTAAGAATGGTGTAGTGATTGAATAGTAATTACATTGTGTGCCAAACATAGACCTAAATACATGGACAGGCCCGTGGCTGTAATAAATTCGTTCCATTTTCCTAAAAAAACGCGACTAGCAACATCTAGTCAATTTGCTACGAACTACATTTGAGAAGTCAACGCGCAGATGGGATGTTCACAGAAAATAACGATGACAAGTACGATTCCCATCGAAAAATTGCATTTACGAAGACAAAATTGCAGGTAAACCCAATCTGATTTACGTACTTAGTTTAATCTTTGGATCAGATATAATCTCAGAAATATGTGGCTAACTCTCGGTCAACTATTATTTAACATTACTCAGATAAGTAAGTACATGTAGCTTGAATGTTATTTCTAAGACTTGCCATTTTCTTGATAGTCTATTATTTATATTTATGATAGTATATAAATTAAAATAAGAGTTTATTCAATGGTTATCTTTAAATGTGTGGGGGTTCCGAATATCACACATAATGGCCGCGTTAACACCGCCGCACGATTACCTACTGTGTCGCCGTTTATAACCCTCTGCCATGACGCAGTGCAATGCAAATGAAAGAGAATCTGAAAGCCGTGCGTTGTTTCGATTCCATCTCTCCATACAACCTTATATCAATTAATGGGGAATTTTCAATCACCAACAATTACCGTGGTGACTTCTGTCTGTTATATTTTAGTATGTTTTATAATACTTGGGTCAGTTATTTAAACATCAGACACTATTGTAACATGTAAACAAACAATAAAACATACTGTCATCTTCAATATGTGCTTGAAGTTAGTCATTTCGTTGACACTTATCCCCCCTAATACATCTAGCGCCATCTGACATAATTAACAGATGGCGTGGCCGGGCTTAAATGCTGTGAAAATGCATATTGTAATAAAATTAATAAATATAATAAAAATACACTTCACGCCTTTTAATCCCAAAGCGGGGTAGGCAGAGGCACTCGCTTTATTAAGCAAATGCCCACGGTTCACCAAGCGTATTTAACCCAGCGTGACAGGGCCCATCACCGTTATAGGGTTCACACACCTGTGGTGTGCGGGTTTCATCACGATGTTGTCCTTCACCGTACGAGCGTTGCGTTGCGTACATAGGATCTGAAAAAGAATCCCATTGGTACACGTCCAGTAGCCGGACTCGAACCCGCGACCTCTCGGTTACAAGTCAAGTATCCGACCAACTGGACCACTGACGAAATTAATGTAACATTATTATAAGAATTCATTCCTTCTCATTATTGAACACGGCAGCGCTGGGCAGAGGGACATGACAGGGGGTCTGCAGCACCCCGATTCTCGTTTTCGTGCTCAATCTAAATGCAGTTGTGGTGAAGTTAACGAGTTGATAGAGGATCGACTACAACCGGTATTCGTAATTTGCGTTTACTGCAACAGCGCGTCAACTTCCTTTGAACTATGTATTCCGCCATTGTACCGGGCTCAGATTAAGTTTTCATTTGTACGTCAAATATCGAGTAACCAGTTTCGGTAAAGCTGCAATAATTTCAAATGTAATTAAATAAAGGAAAACATAACAAAAATAATGACTCATTATTTTACGCCTGAAATTAATCCTTTTTTATAAGTTTTACACAATTTTATTATAAGTTTTTCCGGTGACATTACTAAGGACGAAAGAAAATGGACTGAAATGGTAACTAATACTGTCTATTGATTTCAATGTTTCTGTCACTTTGTAACTTTAGCGGAAAATTCAGACCAAACACTACTCCAACTACATAGACTTACAAACCACGTACCACCTTCAGTCTGTCTCTTTTCCACCGAAGTGGATCCAAACTGTCACTTTCATTACCAATTTGATGTGTTTGAATGAGTTTGGTTCCAGATTTACAAATATTGTCTTTTACTCTTTCACTGCTACATGACTTCATATCGACATCGCGTTTTATTCTTAACGTCGGTTTAGGATTGAGGTTTGAGACAACGTTCGAGTGATCTGTCAAATTTTTCTAGATTACTACGAGACGCAAGTTTTGTAACCTCCCTAGCAAAGTGCGTCAAGAAAGACACGACATACTTATACCAAATACGCGTTATGATGACACACAACTCAGCTTGTTTCAACCAATTGCAGTGCTTGGTATGTCTGTCTTGTCATGTCTTTCTTGGAGCGCTTTGCTAGAGGTGCAGGTGCAGTAACGATTCCATAATGATCTAGAAGACTATGTATCGATTTAGATGTAGCGCTTCATTGGGACCGAGCAAGTTTTGTTGCGATCGAAAAAGTAGAATACCTTATGCTAGGACCTAAGTAAGATACAGTCAGACAGTAAAAAGGATATATTTTTTACTCATTGCTATTGAATACTATCTAACTCAGATTTATTTAGTTCTTACTATAAACGCTGCAGGGTCCACTCAGCCATCATGAAATAAAAGGATTAGCATTTTCTTACAACATTTATTTAATTGAAATAGGTAATAATTTATTTACAACTTATTATTTATAAGAGTATTGCAACGTATAACAAACTCTAAGTATCATAAGAATATGTAAGTGATTAATTAATATAATATAGGTACATAAAGTACTTAAAGGTAATAGAATAATCGTTTCACGATAAATAGGTCGGTAGGTACCTAAGAATAATTATAAATTAAGACAGACTTACTCTCTAAGTAAAATGACTTCAGTAACTGAATTTCTTTACCAAGCGCATTATATTATGTAGTTCTAGAATAAAATTGCATATTATTATAAATGACATTGAATTCAACTGCTTCTCCTACTTCTACGAACATCGAGATATTTGTGAGCGAAATAACAACATGAAGTCCTGTTATACTACGACTTGAAAACATTAATAATTCAACTATTGTTGCGATACTATTATGCGGTACCTACTACTGATTGAACAAATAACTACTTATCTACTGATTATTTTTTTTGTAACTTTCGTATCAATTTTATATTTCTCCGCATATTTTAGCCCATTTCACCATTTGCTTGCTGCACGGACTGCAGCCAATCCAGCTCATCTAAAACACGCGATGCACAAATTCAATTGGTCGCATCAGAAAACAAATGGCGGAATTCTATTTTTAAATTTTCATTAACACCTTTACATCGGCTTCCTGAACATGTTGAAATGTAGGTTATGTACATTTTCCGGTCGCATCGGGGACGATTGGGGTAGTGGGTAGCGGTAGGGGGCATAACCACTGAACGGTGGTCTCAGATGTGGTCGCACTGTTGGCACGACCAGCACCGGTGGCGACATACGCCGCTTTCTAGTCTCACTCGCCTGCTCTAATGGCTGGAGCTGGAAAGAAATAGATATAGAATGAAATGGCTATGAATTTTTGCATTAGGCTGAATTTAGGTAAGTTGTACATTTGTAGGTAGTTGCAATTACCGTTACAGGTACGTAAATGTAAATAGGAGTCACGCCTGTTAGACAGAGATAACTACAATGAATAACTACCGAGAGCTGGATGCGAGAAGCCGAAGAGAGAGCCGAGACCCACGTTTCACCATCGCCGCTTAATGCGCGCGCGCCACATTGGACCAAAACTTGAGAATAAGCTTGCCTCCAATATTTATAGTATGCAGGATAATATCCAATGTATATCCATGACTGATCAGTGCATTGGTCCAAGAGTAGAATACAGACAATAATGCCAACGTGTGGAGTTATGATTTACACCCTTCGGAATGCTGGTTTCCTTACGATGTTTTCCTTCGAATCGAAGGAGAGTGTGTGTGTCTATTTGGCACACGTGTGTTCATAATGGTCGCTAACCGTGGCCTCCACTCACAACCATCGCTGCTGCAGCCGGTCCCGCTCGTGGAGGAGCAGCTCCGCCTCCTGCTTGAGCCGCTCGGTGGCCTGGCCCAGCAGGTCGCGCTCCTGCTTCACACCATCGCGCTTGTTCTTCACCATTGTCAGCGCGTACACCATGTCTGACGGATAAATAGTAGGTATTTAATTGTTATTGAGTCAACCTCTATGCTGCCGCCCGACTGGCAACGAAGAGTATTCTTATTTTTCTTTAATGTCTCGCAGCCCATTTGTTCTGTAAAATTTACAGGACCAATTTTTACAGTGTACATGGTGGTACAATCAATATAAGAAATCAAGTCTTTGTCTGAATCAATATCATCTAGATCGACGTAAAAAAAGTCGCCGTAAGTAAGTAGCTTTTTACTTTATTCCCACCAAAGGTCACTGCTTTCATAATTCATAATATTTTTATATCATCCCAAATTATTAACCAAATAAAGGTAGTGAAATTTTATGTAACAAATAATTTGAGAAAGTCCCCTCTTGTATGAATACGTCCATTATACAGAGATTCGAGCGCCTACTTTATTATGTCCTTCAACACCCACGATTCGCTAACTCTATACAAAATAGCACCAACACTGTAACTACGTCAACTAAATGCCAGTGAATTGAAAACTAACTGGAGTGCATTGAAAAAAAAAGTTTCATCTGTTGGGAAAAATTGTAAGAAACGATTCAGTTTATTTTTTTTAATATAGTTTATGAATTTCCGGAGCTTGCATACGTCGATTCACCTCGTCGCGTCGTTAATATACTTCAGAATTGTTGCTCGAGCTGTAGCTATTCCAGCGATTAGAAAAACTCACGCAAGACTTAACATTTCCTTCGACTGCCGCTTGACGGAATTTAATGAGATCAGTTATTTATATCCAAGTACTTAGGCGAGAATATCACTTCTCGTAAAAGAAAACCATATTTAACTATCTGTATTTAACGAGTGCCTTAACCGTACCTCCTCGATTTATTGCGAGTGTGAGAGCATTAACAACCTATAAGAGTCTCTCCAGAAACTAGAGAAATCTCCGCAATTATGGTGAATGGGTACGCTTCTATCTGTGCATTATGAAGCAGAGACTTTTGGCGCGCGTTATTTTGTGTAACACAATAGGTATTGCTACACCCATAGAGAGAGATGGCAGTTCAAGACAAATTGTGGACAAAATGCATACAAAACGTGGTGTTCATAAAGTTAGAACAGCGCTAGTCTACTGCTATTGTAGGTCTTTTTTAGTATTATGATTGTGGCTATTCGGTGGCGACATACATAAGTGTCAGTGGAGTACGAAATGTGTCTATTTCGGCAATTTTAATAAAATCGACATCCAACTGAATTCGTGTTGTAAAATTGTGGAGTTAGGTCCGTGGTCAAATGTACCCCAAATAGCTAACTTGGCTACTTGTCTTAATTGATATACTTCTACTATAGCTGGAGAGCTATTGAACCCTGGGACTAACGGTTGTCCTGTAAGGATAGAAATTTGTATACTTACGATTTATAGCATGCTAAGAACAATAGCCATGACCTGGCAGGCGTCAGCCCTGCACGTCACCAGGCCCTTTATTTTTTGAATTGTCAAGTATATTGACTTTTAAAACTTGTTCCTGTAAGTTTAAAAATTTCATAGAATAAACTTTATTTATTGTAAATCTTAAAAAAAATTGACAGGCGATTACAATGAGCAGAAGTACATGACAGGTGCATTAAAAAGAGCACAGTTGATGAGGTAAAAAAAACTTTGTCCTGTATAGTACAAATTTAAATATGATTTTAAGTGAACGTTTTAGAATAAATATGTACAATGCCAGGCAGTTTTGAACAGCATAAGACCTTGACAGGCGAGGGGAAAGCTGCTAAGGGCGTGCGAGTGAGAGGCGTAGCGTGAATACATACACTAAATGCAATATATTTTATTAGGTTTGATACAATTTACATTAGTTTTAACATTCATTTTCATCATCATTCGACATGTCACTATCACTGTTTTCATCATCATCTGACTCTTCAGAAACGTTTTCGTCTTCTGAAAATAGTAAAAAAAAAGTATTTTAATAAATCAATAAGGTTGTTAAGAATTGAATACCAAACTTAATTATATAGGACCGTATATTAAATCTTACTGAATAAAATGGTTGTATGTTACCTGAAATGTATTCCTCAGTTTCAGTCGATTGTGCTGTAGCAGTATTAGTAGACCCTTGTAAAAGTATGTCGTACATTGAAGAAGGAACCGTATTCCCTTCAAACCAATTGAACTCATAACGACTATCAATTAAGTTCCAACCGTTCTTTTCTGGGGTAAGAATTGTTGGTTCTTTCAAATGACAATTTCGCCAGAAATTTGTGATGTATGCAGTTCTCAATAATTGTTGTTGTAGTTCGCGTTGGCACGGTGGTAGATTAGACGAATCATAACCTTTCCCCTCGCCTGTCAAGGTCTTATGCTGTTCAAAACTGCCTGGCATTGTACATATTTATTCTAAAACGTTCACTTAAAATCATATTTAAATTTGTACTATACAGGACAAAGTTTTTTTTACCTCATCAACTGTGCTCTTTTTAATGCACCTGTCATGTACTTCTGCTCATTGTAATCGCCTGTCAATTTTTTTTAAGATTTACAATAAATAAAGTTTATTCTATGAAATTTTTAAACTTACAGGAACAAGTTTTAAAAGTCAATATACTAGACAGTTCAAAAAATAAAGGGCCTGGTGACGTGCAGGGCTGACGCCTGCCAGGTCATGGCTATTGTTCTTAGCATGCTATAAATCGTAAGTATACAAATTTCTATCCTTACAGGACAACCGTTACTCCCAGGGTTCAATAGCTCTTGGACTACTAGTTAGTCAACATTTTAACTTTTTATTAATATTCCGGTAAGCGTACAGCGTCCATTAAAAAATATTCGACATTTCATTCGTTGTAACAAGAGAGGATGCAATAAGCATCACATCGCACAGTAACAACCGATCCGAAGCTGATCAGAATCAGTGAAAAAATAAAGTTCGTGAAAACTCGGGCCGAAATCTGCCATCGCTGTTCGCGCTTTTCGATAGCAGATTGTATCGCCGTACCTGTCATTTTATGCATTCACCCAAACAGAGCAAATACTATGGCAACTTCCATTCGGTATTGAATTCATCCAAAAAAGTGATTCACTGATTACGGAATGAAATCAGATGACGGCAACTTAAACTACAATACAATTAGTACCTGCAGGCTACTCCAGACAATATTTGATGATTCGATCAAATTTATAGTATTTAATACGGAAAGTTACTCATAAATTTCGTTTCTTTTGAATTGGCAATTGTCGCATGTACAAACATTTTCAATCAGAAATACATCCTAATGAAGCAGCACATCTGCAGAGAGACGCGACCCGACTATCTTAAGTCCGACTATAATAACTCGACAAGTTGACAAGCCCCTCTTGCCTACATGAGTGATCAACGATGAAACCAAATAGACTTATCAAAGTTCAATGATATTAACCAAGAATTTCTAATTAACCAAGCAATTGCAGGAAGTTGAACGACGACTGCTATTTCGTAAATAACATTTTGCAAGAATTTTCGATTCGCCTCTTCATACGCTAATTGGTTTTTAAGATTGAAATTCGAAATATGGATTAACAAAAATGAAAAATTAGATTTGTTGATTGTGACATCGGTTATGGAACAACAATCCCAGAAACCCATATATATGTTACTAATCCTGAACCTTTGTGATATTTTTCTTCTGGTGATGTAAGAGGTGACCGTAATTTTTGTCCAATAGCAAAGATTTAGGTTCATAGTGACTTCGGAGTTGTAACTCTCCAAGGGTATTAATAAGACAAAGAGTGGTGTATCAGTGTAGATAACACGTCCTGTATCACATTCTAAAAATAGTAGTAAAGTACTAGTAAAGTAGAGATGTTACTAGCTTTCTTGTCTAATGGAGTTTCAATCTTTTCTCAGGCTGGTAGAGACGATGATTGGACTATTGATAAGCGAAATATGAAAATAGCAGACTTACGGTCAAGCTCAAAATAGTGAGCCTCGTGGATCAGGAGGTCAATGTTGGTGAAATCGAGCGGCAGCAGCAGCTTCTTGTTGCGCAAGAAGTTGAGGATGTGGCGGAACATCTCGCCGTCTCGGTCTATGAAGTAATGCTGCTTCAGCGTGTCCAGGACGATGGGGATCGTGCCCGTGAACATCTTGCCCAGGCGGGACTCCGGGTACCTGGTGAAAGAAAACGTATTTTTTTTGGTATTTTTGGATTTCCTACGCAAACTGGTTCGGAATCCTGGAAAAAAGTTGACGTAAAAGTTGCACTGCTGATCTGTTGACTATTTAAAGCATTCAACTGTTGCTTATTGAACCATTTAATTTTTGACCCTACAAATAGGTCGTAACATAAAGGTGCTATTCCGAAGCTAGCAGCTGACCGCAACAGTCAGTCAGATAATTTTAGAAACAATCTGCGTGCAGTGGATCGCTCAGTCGCTGCACGTACTGTCGGGTGGCTGTTGTTGTGGCAGCTCGCTACTGAATACCACCCTTAATGATATTTCCACATTTGAGGTATCTGCGTGCCTGAAATTAGTCCAGCTGATTTAAATGGATGCACTGACGACGGTTGTAAATCAGATAGGCATCATAGGCATAATTAGCTTATTACGAATTATAAAAGTATTAACATAACATTGGCCTGGTTTGTCAAATAATCAATGCTACGTATAGTTTTGGACCCAGTACAGTTTTATTATACACTCTTTTACAGTTAAAGCATCGTCGATAACTTTGCATGAACTGTCTGAACGGACGAGTGATAAACCACTGGAATACAACGACAATCTAACTCTGTAACATGCACAACAAATAAAAAAAAACTGTCTGGTCCTCGCATTCGCGAGCTGGGCAAGTAAGTGCCTTTGCGTACTTCGCTTTGTGAATAAAAGCCGAACGTGTATACCTGTATATTTTTTTTTAACTAAGAAAACAATGACAAAGACTACGACTGTTCTGATATGAAACTTTCAAACTCCCATGACGCGACTGCAAAAAGTGTTTTAATTAAAAAACATGAAGTAAACGCAGGCATATGAAACGCACAGTGCAGCGTTACAATTTATTATATGTACAAAACTACCTACATATTTTTATGCTCGCGGTGTGCAATACATTTGTGGTATTATCCATAAAGGCTCCCATTGAGCATCGATAATAAGGAGAATAAAAATAACAATTGATCGTATAATTCTTGGAAATTTCATTGAAAGCATTGGCAGAGACAGCAGTCACTGCCAAGTGTGTTTTAATATAATTAACCAATAATGGAAACAATAAAAAAACCGCTTGCATTTTACGAACCTTGAAGGAACATGAATTCGCGTAAAGGTATGCTTTTGCAGCGATTCCCGTAATATTAATGTTCTTATTACGAGTCGAAGCTTTGTGATATTTGACGTCTTGGTGGTTACTTACCGTAATAACCCCAAAAGCATGCCACTAAGTAGCATGTCTATCAGTACCTTTAACCGGTAACAAAAAGTTTTTCAGTACACGTTTGTGCCTACTGTATTGTGATCGAATGTAAACCCGTTATATTCACACTACAACGAATGTAATGAGAACCACGAATGTATTTATAATTTTTCTTTTTTCTTTTTTTTCTATTCTTGTTGTATTCGCTATAAAAAGGAGCCACTTAAACACAATATGAGCTATAAATACCTCATAGGGTACAATTAATGTTTGCCGTTGGATAATTAGTATTTAATAACTTTATGGCAACGTCAAAGGAACATTAATTTGCAAACTGGCTCAAACGGGTTGAGGTATTGTTTCAACAAAAAAAAAACCTTATGAAAAAACATTTAAAAGCTTGCCATGTGGTGACGGGGAATAGAATACATATGTCACCAGCTCAACTCTTCAGGTGACTCCAGAGGACGGACAGAAGCCATGTGAGTTAAACCAAGTTAAAGGTCTTCAAGTCGCGGGTAAATAGGTACCTACTGAACAAGTGTGCTCCATCGTAGACCACATCACTGCTTAACATCAGGCAGGATGGTGGTCAAACGCTTGTTCATAGAGATAAAAAAAAAAACCACAACATAACTGCGATCCCAAACCTAATATGCAAGCCTGGCGATTATTAGAATTCCCACCAATTGATCATGGAAATCATAGCCTCCCTCTACGATACGTGTTTCTGAAAGTCAATTATATTGGGAGAGTCCTTCGACGAGCAGTGGATGTCATGCGGCTGATAATGAATTATCATCGCTGCTTAAAATCAGACAGGATAGTGGTCAAACGCTTGTTCATTGTGTTAAACAAACAGACAATGCAGATTTACAGTCATGTTATCTACAACTATACAGGGCGTCCCACTAACTGCAATTACAACTAACTGCATTGGACAGTCGTAAGACGTAAGTCGTCTGTGGCAGAGACGTCTGTCAGATTCCTGAATCCTCAATTCACATGTTGGTAATTGCTGCTAGCAAATTCATGCGATATCGAGTTATAGGTACTATCAACCCTACTCAGTTATTCCCCTGTATTCACTTAATTTAAGTGTTCAGGAATTGAGTTAAAACAAACTCATTGCGTCTTATACAACTGGCTACATTATCTATAGCAATATTAAAAAGGGAAAATGTTTGATTCTTTGTTTGTTTTTTTTTAATTGAATAAGCTCCGAAACTATTGGACAGATTAGAAAAAAAAATATCACTCTGGGAAAGCTACATTATTCCTGAGTAACATAGACTATACTTTATCTCCAAATTCCCACGGGAACGAAAAAATGCTAGTAACACCGCTCGGTACAGCTAGTTTACAGTATACAAAGTTTACAGAAAAAATAACACAGCAAAAAAAATTTAAGCTACGGCAAGTTTCCAGGATATATCAGGTTATAAGACATTTGTACCTATATGAGGTAACATGTTTTAACGCATCGAGGTACAATATGTCAAACGGCCATCAACTCTAAACCTATAACAGGATCTCGTACTATGGTGTCAGGATACATTGATCAATGTATCACGTGAATTAATTTATCAATGTCTCACAAGATTAATCTTGTGTCACGGTATTTGTGCTCTTATTCCACTGAAACGGATTGACTGATTCTTAAGACGTTTTTTAAACGTAAATGCGATTTTGTGTGATGATAACGGAGACCGTTGATTTTCGAAATGGATTTATGTGGGCAGATATTATTATAATCTAGATGAGAAATCTATCTCTAGTCAAGTCTAAGTCTTTTTTTAAATGGCAATCTATTAGCTTGTGCCAATAATTTTTGCCAGTGTCGAGTGTGTTTGAACACTAAGCAACGTGGTAAAAATAGTCGTCAATCGTCAAAGTCGTGTCAAAGTCTCAATGAAACGTGAGGGTGGACCATCAAATTACAATGCTGCGTGGAACATTATACGGGAATAACAAATTGGTCAAAAAGGAGTCCTCTCCTTTACTTCTCACTCTCACTACATTATTTTTCATCACCAGCACATTATTACACTAAATCCACCACATAATAATTGCAGCGTAAAATAAATTTTTAAAATGAGAAATAAAGAACGCCATTTGCATCTCATCGCCTCCCGTTACAAAGTCCATCTATCTCTAGATTCACACGGAAACGATATACCTACATGGGACGTTACGCGGTTAGGCAGAGTCAGTATTAAATTGACAGGCGCAGCCATTACAACCTAAGTCTGTCACTAAAGCGTTGTCAGATGCAGGAATCGAAACAATTTGAGAGGCAGGTGTCATAACAACACATCAAAAATTGTCGAAATTGCAATTGTTATTTCCCCTTTCGGGTGTGATTTTTCATTTTCCATTTACTTGGACAGCCATGTACGTACGTACCTGTTACTATGTGAGGAGAATATTGCGGCTACACTGTCCGTTCCAAAAATAAATGTAAATATTCTAGAAATTGCAAATTAATAGTACTAGCTCGTAGGACTAGGCCAGGGTAGGGCTAGGATCTGGCATAAAGCGTCTATAGGTCACAAACGTAATTCTCAGCGAATAAGGGGTTTAGCGCTAATTTCGCAATATTCTCCCGAAATAAAAATATAAATGTTGGTAAGTAGGATATTATAAAAATATGCCCACTGGTATTTTAATAAGTATGTTCAGTGCACATAAACTCGTAAGTAGGCCGAATCGCTTGAAACAAAAATAATATTCTCGAAGAAAAAAAAAAACCAGAACTCCGTACTGTCTCTTTTTTTTTTTCAACCGCAAACAAATTATTACGTAGACAGTTTATGTATGTACTATGTAAACGAGTGTGAAGGCAAAACTATCGGGTAGGTGGCGGTGTGGTGGGCGCTTGAAACGCGACGTTTTCGAGGTTGCTTTATAACGGCTACGTCAGTACTTTGCCTGGGGTACAATTGGCAAGATATTTATTTTCGTGCCCTGGAGTGAGTTGATTAAAAGTGCTGGCTCGGAGGCACCGGGGCTCGGCCGGCGGAGCGCCCGCGGCGCCCGGGCCGCGCCGCGCCGCGCCGCCGCCCCCGGCCACGGCCCGGCCCTACCACCGCCCTACGACACACACAGATAAAGCCTTATTTACTACCTGACACACATACCTACACACAGGCACACGCAGTGCCATAAATACTGTACCTACCTACGTTACTTTCAACGGATATAAATTTTAATATTATTGCATGAAAGTTTTAATTTACATTACATAGGTAGGTGCGTTGAAGTTTCGAACTCTGAAATGTTTATTTGTACAAAATATGTATATTTGTTGTATGTCATGTGCAGTGTTGATAATATGCCTTCGAAAAAAAATCTATAGTACTTTTAAACGAAATTTCGTACCTACCTACTCAGGATATTTGGGTAATTTCTTGTTGGCTTACATCTACTCGTTCAATATCCTGTTATTGTGTAAGTTGGTCAAATAAACTGTAATATCCATAGTACCAGGTACAGACGGGGTACCTCTAGATGCCTTATAAAATATAACAAAAAAATACATAGATTATACACATGAAACTTTACCGCAAACATTGATTGATCTGCTCCGTAAACGCAGTAAGTAGATATTCACCATAGACCTGCAAAGTGTGCAGCAGGGTGCCCACACCGCGACTGTACTCTCCAATTTCGAAATGTACAAATAGGAACATGCTTTCTGCATATTTAATAACTTTTTCATGCGTAACTTTTTTCGAGCTGCGCGACGCATTTCCACACACGACCGTAAATTAAATAGTCCACGGGAGTTAATCATTCAAAGTCATATTAAAAGTTGTTTACTAGGGGATAATAAATCCCTTCACTCAAAGGACGATATTTCAGCAATTAATATTTAGTACTTGTTTCCACACACTGTTGACATTCACGCATCACTTTGAAATGGCTGGAGCGATTTGGTCGAAATTTGACTACTGAAGTATGCTTTGGGCTATTACAAAATAAGATAGTTCCGTGAATTTCCGTCAGATGCTATTCGCAAAAAAAGTCAGCGGTAACAGATAAAACTGGTAATCCTTTTCTTATTGAGAAGGTGGTCCTCCAAAGGTCCCATATCAATCTGGAAAAAAAAGTTGGAAAACTTACGGTTTGTGAATTATTGAGATTCAAAGTTCCTTGGGTTTAAGATGAAAACGCATTGTATTTCACATAGTTACAATTGTAACCGTTTCTTAAAGCTTCGGACGCCGAGTGGAGTTTTACTAATTTAAGTTTAGGTAAATCTATCCAAATACATGTAAGTTTCTATTTACTAATCACTTTTGAAATCTTCATTCTCATACATTTACTTTACGATTAATTAAGACGGAAATCTTAGGATGAAAAAATTACGATGCTTTAAGGTCATGCTGAGGCACACCCGGTATAGGGATTGTACGGAGAGGCCTATGTCCAGCAGTGGACAAATATGGACTGATGATGATGATGATGATGTTAGGGCATATCTACTTAATATCACATATAACTACTTAGTAATTATTTATAATCACAATCGATTCATCTATTTCGAAATTGAATAGGTAACAGTGTATTTGTACCGGAATTCATCTAACATAGTATTAATAATGTAGGTACATTATGTGTATGACTCATGTCAGTTTGCCAATCAACGTTTGAGTTAGCTTGAATATCAATAATCAAAATACATAAGGTAGGTTTGGTACAGTCAGCTAAGAATACGGTCTAAGCTTCATTAGATACATTACAACAGAAAAAAAAGTTCAATATCTGTTTCTTCGGGATTTGGAACTCACTTTTGAGGTACAGATATCCTCAACTGCACGTTGTAATACCACTGTGATATAGTACTAAGGAAAACTGTAAGTATTTTTACCGGCTTAATCATAATGATGTATAGCCATACATCATTATATAAACAATATCATATAAAATAAACAAGATGAAAAAAAAAGAATATCCTCAACTGCAGGCCTAGCACGCGCGTCATGCAAGATACGACATAGAATAACTACGCGCTCTTATTGGCTGTTATGTCACGCATCGTGCGAATCATCTTGTTTCAACAAATCGCATACGTCTTGCTTGACACTACTTTCTTGGAGCGCTATGCTAGGGGAGCTGAAATATTGTGTTCAAACGTTCAGTTCGAATAACAATGCATGGTTAACGGTGTGACTTTTTCTAAATCCAACATGGCGGAACTTGCAAGATGGCGGATTTACTACTTTTAATCATATAAAAGCATAACGCGAAAAATAAAGCGACGTCTCACTAAATTAAATATGGCGAACTTTGGAACATTGGTTTTTAAAAAAGGTTTTTCACTTTTCATTTATTTACTGGTCACAATGTAACAACTCTACGTTATTGCTATTTCAGTGACACAGGAAGTGTCATCAACTGTTAAGCCCCTTAGTCCCTTTCTTGGCGGACGTAGTAGGTACATACAGAGCTTCATGCATGTCTCCTTAGAGCGGTAGGCAGATATAACAGACCTTGTTTGCGACATTTAAAAATAGTGAGAAATATACTAAGCACCTACTTCTGGATGTTAAGTAATCGAAACAAGATTGGACTCTCTACTTTCTGTCCAAGTGGTCCATAAAAAAAAAGATACTTGTGGTCCAAAAAAAAAAAAGATACTTGTGTCACTACATCATTGTGACAGAGCTCAGACCAAACACAGCTAGACTTGCAAGTTGCGTACTATCCTCAGTCTTTCTCTTTCTAAGCAATATGTATGGAAGTTGAATGTACTTCTGGATCCAAACTCTCATTTTGGTGGTAAAAGTGACATTTTAGTTACAGAAGTAGATACAATACCCTGCTACGCCGTAAGGACCAGAAGATAAATATCTCTTGCTCTTTCACTCTTGCTTGTTTCTCGTTTCGTTGTCTCGTTTTATTCTAAACGTCAGTTTCGGATGGCAATTCTAGTTGTATTATGACAAGTGAAAAACGAACCTTAATGGGGGAATTTTCTTTGACGTTTTTCTAACAGATTTTCGGGCAGACAACTGTCATTACTGTAATACTTTCCGAAAGGAATTTGACTAAGGAGGGTTATACGGGAAGCGATGAGATTCAAATGGCTTCTTCAATTCCCATTTTCAAAATTAATTTTCGCTACAATTATTGTGTTGATGTGGTGGAATTAGTGTAATAATGTGCTGGTGATGAAAAATAATGTAGTGAGAGTGAGAAGTACAGGACAGGACTCCTATTTGATAATTTTGTTATTCCCGTGTAATGTTGCACGCAGCATTGAAATGTGATGGTCAACCCTCACGTTTTAATGAGTTTTTGACACGACTTTGACTATAGATTGTGACAATGACACCGACTATAATATAGTCACTATTGAACACGAAGAATGATTACTTTGTATGTGGAAGAATTGTCGGCTTTAAAGCTGAACATAAGAGCCAAGTTAAAAAAAATAACGTCAAAGAACATTCCCCATTGTCTAATGACATTCATCGGAGTTGCAACATTAGGATGGTAAAGTAGATTTAATTCCGTCGACGTTCTCGAGTCGACGCGTAATTTTTATTACGCACAGACTTCTTAAAGAATAATCCGATTTTAATAATTATTTTTTATTTACATTACACCTTTGGGCTTTACCCTTTATACGCCACAGGTGAGTTGCAAGCTTAGGATGGTAAAGCAGATTTTTTTTTTATTGAAAAGGATATACCCCAAAGGTGGTTCCATATACTTCATTATATTTGAATAAAATCCTTTTTTATTTTCAGTTTTTTTTTGGCCGATCCCAATGATCATGGAAATAATTGGAGGAGGCCCTAAACCAGCATTGGAGATCATGTGGCTTTCGATGATGGTTATGGAACTTTTTAGCTAAAACCCCTTTTGAATTGTCGTATACCGTATAGGTAAGGAAAATTCCAAATGTATGCGGTCGGCCTTAGTGTGACATAGCAGCCAATCACAGCGCGTTTTCGTTTTATGTCGCGTGTTCCAGATGTACGAGCTATGGATTACGAGTAATGGGAGGTTTTCTGACAGGTGGCTTATTACAGTTCTAAGAAATGTCAATAGATGGCACTACCTAGACAGGGTTGTCATTTTATATTTTTATTTTTTGTTGACAATTCTAAAATGAGTTTCTCCTTGAAATCATGTCTGTGAGATGTTTTGGAACTATATTTTGGACATATTTGAAGCTATCAGAAAACCTCTCATACCTACTGACACGACAAGACGTTCCTATATCTGCGCTAATCCCGTCGAGATAAAGTTACGACTGCAATTATACGTAGACTCATTCTGGCATAAATAGTTTGCATGACTGGCTCCCGGTTTCTTGAAGCGTAATAATTAATTTAACAAAGTAAATATGGGCGTTGTGATTGGCTAGACGACTCACGTCGGCATATCACAGCGTTGTCTATTGCGCTTCCAAAATCTGGGAGGGCGCTGTGACAAAATATTCTGTCCTCTGAGGCCTGCGACAGGAGTCATCACTTTGTTTTAATGAACATTTTCAGTTATCATAAGTGAAAACATTGATTAAAAAAATGTAATTTCGTCTTTATTGTCAAACATTGAGATCTTATAAAGGTCGGAGGTCTTAAAAAAAAGTAATTCACCTAAATTCTCATTATTTTCTACCCTCAGACCAAACACGACTAGACTTGCCAGCCGCGTACTACTTTCAGTGTGTCTTTTTTACACCAAAATGTATGCAACATTATGTTCTTCTGGATCCAACTTTTACTACTGATTCGACAGTTTGAATCCAGATATACCCTGATACGCAGTAAGGGACAAAAGATATTGCCCCTTACTCTTTCGGTCCTGCATGTTTTATTCTAAACTTCCCTTTAGGCTTGAAATCATAGTCGTTTTTGGTCTGAGTTTTTACCTATGTAAGTAGTAGTCCTTTTTGAAAGCTGTGTTTCTATTTCGACTTTTTCTAACTTCGCTTTATTTACCAGAATGTTTAGTTTCGATATGTGAAAAGGAACGTAATACACACATTACTTCGACGCTAGCGAATTTATCCGACTACATTTTCCTATACAAAAGAAATGACGTTGCAACGGCAACTTTGAAACAAAGTAAAGAAAACAACCACGCAATAGGGGAACAAATAGTACATCATAATAACGTATCCATTGAACAGTAACCAGGGAATGGCTGCGGCGCCAGCGTGGCGCGCTCTTTGGTATAAATCGTACTACATATAAGGCCTGCATCGGCTTGTTTACTCATTTTACGCAGGGAAGAAAGCTACTGAATCATTGGGGTTTCTCTAGCCAAAATATGAGTTTTAACCGACGCAACGTAAAACGGAGGAGGTTTTCAAGTCGACGTTTATGTGTTTTGATTATGTATTACAACGCTATACTTACGTATAACTTTTTTACAGAATAGACTGACTTAAACAATTATTTTTTTATTGGAAAGGATAACAATGGTAGTCCCATACTGCGTGTAAAAGGATTTCTAGAAATGGTCTTATAAACGTTGTTGGGCTGTAAATATGAACAACTTTTACTATGGCAACAATGCGGGGAAACGCAAATAAAAATTTTTTTTCTCTATTATATGGTAGACAATTTTTTGTCTCGGGAGACGACATTTTGTATGGGGATTGATTTTTTTTTCATTTCCTTGTATTGTCGTCATAGTAAAAGTTGTTTATATTGACAAGACCAACAATGTTTCTAAGACTATTGCTCGGAGTCCTTTTACACTCTGTATATGCACATTTGGAATAACTTTTTTAGTATTTGCAGTAGGTATTTTTATTCTGAAAAAGTTTTATATTATACTTACACATATAGGTAAGTAGGTATGTGAATACCGACTAACATTGAGACGTCCGTCTAAAACCTACTAATAAACGAATGTCTAAATGCTACCACTAGCAGCTAGATACTGGCCTTTTTTTATGACTTACGTGGTAAGCGTCTCCAAAGAGGACGTGTATATGGTACCGCCAACGTCGATGTGGACCGGCGCGTTGTACTTGGTGGTGGCCGCCACGCGCGGGATGCCGGCTATAGGCTTCGTGGGCATCTCCATGTTGGAGTCCATCGACCCGGACGGGTCCACCGGGGGACTTCCTGGCTTCACCGATGTCATGGTACTAGGTACCTGTAACAGAGAGATATTAATAAATAAATAGTTTACAACAACACACACATTGTCTTCATCCCATGTTAAGTAGCTAAAGCACTTGTGTTATGGAATTCAGACAACGAAATATACTTACTTAAATACATACAAATAACGGCGATGGGCTCACCCCCTGTCACGTTGGGTTAAATACGCTTGATGAACCGTGGGCATTTGCTTACTAAGCAAGTGCCTCTCCCTACCCCGCTTTGGGATTAAATGGAGTGAAGTGTATTTATTTTATTTATTTAAATATTTTTTTTTGTGTTAAATACATACTTATATAAATAAAACACACAGACACATGCAACAGGTCCTTAAAAGCTCATCACCCAAGTACCTGTCAGCGGTGGGTATTGAACCCACCACGACCTTGTGGAATAGAGGCAGATAATAAGATAGAACGTATTAGATGGGTTTTCGTCATGACGGCACCTTACATCATTGTAAAATTACTTTCAACAACTGGTTCGGTGCCGTGCGATATTAAATTCTTTCAACGGATATCGAATCTACCACTTTCGGTCATATTTGCTATGACATTTCCTGTGTAGGTAAAGCGTCATTTTTTTAATATTACGAGGTAAAAATACATTTTCATGGGAGTTTCAATATTACGGTGGAAAACCATTTGTGAAGGTATTAAGGGACGTTGTCCAAACACGTTAACCGCAGCCAAAAATTCAATATAATGTACATAGTTTAAAGGAAAACTTAAAAGATACCCAAAGGTGCATTTTTATGAACCCTACCACGTCGGTTTGTATATTATATTATGCGTTTTTATCAATAACCTCCCACTAAAGTGCCTACCTCACTGTACGATTAAAAGCGCAGAAAGTATTTAATTATTTCGCAATTTAATAATAAATCATAAATACCAGTCGCTGAATATTGTACAAGTTTCCAATCCAGAATTCCGACGTATTACGCACACGGTAATATAGTTGTTTTCGACTTCAAAGTGCAATGTAATTGGCTACTTTTCCATCGAAAATATACTTTATTTCCACAGCATAAGGTCCATGTACATGATCTGTTCACCGGCCAATAACTCTGAAATTATTACCCTCTGCTTCAGAATACCTCTTGAATTCTCATCAGCAATCATCGCATTGCGCCAAATACGACCATGTCAAACAAGTTAATGAAAATGAGCACTTGTTAAAACATGTACATTGTTGTAGCAGGTTTACCTCGGGATTAAGGCAAACCCGAAATATGCTTCGCAAATGAAATTGAATCCCAATCAGGATTGCTGAAAGCTCAGCTTGAAAACAAGGATTACCGCATGATTGGCAAATTGTTGTAGGCAGGAACTAGCGTAACACAATCCGATGCTGTGCGCCCGACACAGCCGACGAGGGTTGCAAGTATTATCTGCGATTAATCTTTGGTAGTGCACAGAGGATTAAAACAGGAAGTGAACCGAACAAATAGGCTATGATAAATTTGTTGATATAATCCCCGTCCATCATTGATATTACCTGTTTTCGCGTTATTAAACCTGTGGTCAATTTGGCGATTCGTATCAATAAAACAATATTTACGGTATTCAACTACAGTATTACAGGATATTATGAATTTGCGGCCACAAGCCATGTTAACTCAACGTTGTGCCAGTGCAATTCCATTTTCCCGAGGTCCAAATGTCCACTCGTGAAGGTTGTGAATCGCTTGGCAGTGTTTATGAATATACGATGAGTGAAGCGTCCGGCCAGCTTGTTTGTTGGTCCAGTACGACTCCAATTATTTTTATCTAGCTTTATCTCTTGAATGCATCTCCTGTAAGGCTGCGTAGTGGGCGCTATCTGTGACTTACACACCTATGCTGCTATTCAGAGTCAGTGCTTTTGAAACCTTTGCATTCACACTGGGTGACGACCGACTGTGTTTGGTTGGACCTGATTCTACAGTTTGCAGATGGATATAACATCGCGATTTTGTGTTCCGCGGGAAACAATGATAGGAGAAAATGACTTTTTTCTGTACAGTATATTAAAATTTGTTCCGCTAATTAATGTATGTATCTTATACAATGACTTTTGTAATTCTCCACCGAACGTAATAGATATGAAAAACTTATCGGAAACTAACGAGTATGATATTATTATTTTTTTTACTTTAAAATAAAGGAACAAATACCAAAGACAATCTAATATATAACATTTACATGTCGCAATGTTAGTTACCGTACTCCTCCGAAACGGCTTTACCAATTTTTACCAAATCTTATATGCGTATTCAGTAGGTCTGAGAATCGGCTACTATCTATTTTGTATGCACATACCAGTTGTATTTCTCCCAATACACGGGGTACAAAGTCAATTTGTCATGGAAAAACAATTTTTTTCCGGGACAACCCAATCTAAATATTTAACATAATATTTAGTTTCAGATTAGTACAACGGTACTTGATTATTATAAGTATAAACCGACAAACTATTCTAGAAGTTTGTTGTTCATCATTTTCTTTCGCAGAATACCATCTCCGTCGCTTTTGTGAGCTTATAAACGGGACTGTAAAATTCCACAGTATAAACGTCTAAAGATCGCTTCAAGTCCTAAGACGCATTTATTAAAAGTCAGTTTCAGATACAACCAACTTTGAATTTTACTTTATAATAAGGCATTTAGGAAGCTAGGGTTTTTGAGAACTTGCAAAACATTATCAAGATCCCGCAACCTTGTAGCACTTTACTCAGCGTTACGTCCAGAACATCTTGGAGTAGACATATCTAAGGCAGCAATGAAAGGAGAGCAACGTTACTCTGTCTTTGCAATTTTCCGCGTTTTGGAAAGAGTATGCTAATTCCAGCTCAATCCAGCTAAGAGTATTTGGACTGAGCTGGAACGCGGCTTCTTCCTCGATCCTACGATGCCATGAATGCACCGGACACCGAAGGGCCTGCCAAAGAGGCTTTCACCCGAAAACGGTGCTGACGTACCCTTCTTGTAAGAGAGTGCCATATTGATCTTCACTTTTGGGTTTTGAGTTTCTTTGCCAATGCAAGATTGCTTGCAGAGGATCCACAGCTCATCATTACGTACAGTCTATAGCCAAAATCCGAGGAGTTTCAGTCGTACGCAACATGGAGAACGTAAAAAAATATATTCTTTTATTTTTCAAAATAGGTTTTATTCTTGAATATGTAGTAATTAATACCTAGTATAATAACAGTGCAATAGTATGAGACTTGGAACTGCGGTGGTGCGGCGGCGGCGTCGCGGCGGCAGCGCGGTGGCGGCGGCGTCGAGACGCACTCATGTCAAGCATTCATTAAAAAACGCCCCGGAGGCTGTGTACCCACTGACAAGCTTGGGGTAACCGCTTCCTAGCCTACCTGAGACCGCGTGAAACGTACCTTCATATATAACATTGTATGTACATATGTACATGCTACGTACAGTCGACTACGACGTGCAAAAAGAATCGCTGTACCTATTTAGCTCGGTTTACATAAAGGTTCAAGACCGACCGTTGTGGTGTACCCCGGTGGTATCCAGCAGTTAGCGTCGACGGGCTGACATGATGATATAAGGCAGCCGTTTAACATTGTCGTAGAGCAGTGGCGTGCACACCATACAGGCAAAAAGACATTGCCTACCTTGGTATTATGGCTACCCGACCTAATAATAATAGAATTATTGCTAGATCTTATTTTGTTGTACTCACGACATAGGCTAACGAAGGTCCTGTGTTTTGTGGGTGAGTAGATAGGTAGGTACCTGTATTTCGTAAAGACAAGATACATATATATAGGTGTCAATCCATGGTGGTTACTACCTTGTCGTGAAATCCAGTGCACGCCACTGTCGTAGAGTAAGTACTACTATTTAAAGGCAAGACTTACAATGAGATATCAGTCAGCAAGCAGCAGCCGACGCGCCATCTGCCGCATCACATCATAGACAAGGTACTCCACCCGCAGAGAACCCTAGTTATAAAAAATAGGTACGAGCCGTGTCTCAACTCCAGGCCATCGCCATAACATGCTATATATGGTATTTCAGGTCCTATTATTATTTCTAAGGTTTGTGTACGCATGTGTTCCTATACGCAATAATCTTTTGTTATTTAAAAAATATTATAAAGTTGTAGGTACTAGGACATTATCTTAGCGGTTGTTCAAAGTATACGTACTACTTTACACGTATAATATTTTCACATACATACACAATAATATTAACGGACCAGACGGTTCCGTAATATGTTTAAATGCCGTTCGAAAAATGAAGTTAAAAAAGAAGAGTTAAATTTAATTAACTACTGAAAATAACGTATATTTAAATGAAACATTTCAGTAAGTAATACGACGTAGCGCACTCGTCCACTTTTATGAGTATAATTCATTTTAATAAATGATTTTTCCGAAATCTCTAAATTGCAGTGAGATATCTGTGTAAAATTCTGCGAAAAACAACCTGTTTGACAGAATCTGTCCGATTTTCATGCACAGATTTACATACACATACATAATGTTAAGCATTTTGGTGATGCCATCAGTTAATTGTACGCAATTCCATTGCAGAAACACTGTAGTTGACCGGAATTTATGGCCGAACGAATTATGAAAGGGTTTTTAACATGAAACGATTGTTTTTTGCACAACTACTAAACTAAAAATGATAAAACAACCACAATCCGACCATATCTACTGCTTTGATAACACAAAGAAAATATACTTATTAAAATTCCCACAACTGGAAGTGAAAAGTAAACTTGATAGGTATTGTAATTATTTGACAAAGCTTTGTGTTAGGTCCATCAATATTGCCCACGTTTTCAATGGTGACCTCTTCACCAGTTTAACCTGACCATTGACATTGTCGTGTTCACGCACATCATCAGGTCCCATTGACAACTGGGAACGTTGTAACTCACCTTGTCCCTTACGTAAGAGGCTCTACCGCGTGCTGCTCACACAAAAGGGAGTGTCGGAGAAAGCCCTGGGGCATCTCATAGGTGGGTACAATGCTTAGCTGGCCGACGTCGGTTTATTATGAGCTGTATTACATATGAAACATTCAGGTGACGCGGGGCCAGTGACTCGTGTGCTCAGCGAGTTGTCCAGAATTGAACACTTTAGCCTGAAGGTATGGTATTGTTCCCTCAACGTGCCGCAGGGAGGCGTGATAAGCTTCAGGGCGATTGCCGCGACCTCTTGCAGCGAAACAGTCTGCTCTGAGCTGCCGTTGGCGATTGTCCTTCGCATAGTATTGAAGTGCACGACTGTAGAGCGTCTCGGCTTGTTTCTATATCGAGCCTGAATCCTTATACTGGCCTTACATGTCCTTATTACAAAGCATACTTTGCACATTGTACATGTGTAAGTTACTAAGTGTTTTGTCTTTTTCCATCATTTGACATTTCCATTACGTGTGCAAAATACGAAGCAGTTAGTAAGTTCACGACGGTGAAAAACAGTGTGTCCTACATAAGATTGAAATAATAAAGTCGTACAATGTTTAACTTTTGTTATTAGAGTCTAAACCAATTGAACAACTGAAGGAAACAATCAAAGGTCAATTATCGATATTCCCATCGGCTGTTTATGAAGCCCAAGGTTTCGTATCCGTTCGATGAAAACTGGAAATAAAACCTTTCTTTGACCTTAATCTAACTGCGAATGGATAAAATGACAAAAAAATAAGTAGGAACATTTTCGTACTAATTTTAAAAAACCTTTTATAGTTCGATTAATAGTACTGTGTAAGTTCCAAGTAGTATTTTTTTTAATTACGATTAAAATCAACGTAGATACTTCTTTAAATCAGTCATAAGAAAGAGTTTTTATAGGTATAGTCGACCAAAAGTGTAGTCTACCAGAGTTGTCACATGATTGTCATTATTAAATGTTCAATTTTCACTTTAGGACAACTCTATTTTATGGATGTTTTAGTGACACATAAAGTGTAATCCCCTGTCACGTTGGGTTAAAAATACGTTTGGTGAACTGTGGGCATTTGTAAGTGCCGCCCCCTAGGCCCTGCTTTTGGATTAAGACGCTTGAAGTGTATTTTTTAAAGTGTAATCCAAACTATCAGAACACTTTCTTGGATGATGATGGAGGTTTTTTTTAAAGAATTATAGATGTTCTGAAATGGTATTAATAAACGTTAATGCCCCTCGCCGACGACCGATTTTTAACGATTTCTCTGTGACATACTTTACCTACCTGGCCACCTTTAGCAAATTATAATTTGCAATAAAAAAGAATCATCAAAATCGGTCAATCAAGGATGTCATCACCGATTCTTCCTTCATCGGCGAGCGGCTTATAAATAACTTTTTGGAAAACCTAGTAGGCAGGTTTTTCTAAAATTCCCCCTCAGATAGCATCGACACTTATGCCATTGATCTCTATCCGCAATCAAAGCTTAAATGAGAAAGTCCTTTTTCATACTAAAATCGAAAAAGAAACCATCTAGCGATGGTAGTTCAGTAAAATTGGCCAGGTTGTTTTCATCTTGATTTACATTGCAATCCCGTTTTCCCGAAGGTTTTCAAGTCGACGCGCATAATTATTAGTTTATTTTACAACTTTCCTTCGAGTAAATACATAGTCCGATTTTGATTCACCTTCTTTTTATTCTGAATTTAGCCCCACATAAATTTGAAAAGAAAATCCTACCCTAAACGTAGGAAAACAGGGTATTATTGTTGTAATGCACGGTAAGTAAACACGTAATATTTTATTTCTGCGTAGTGAGACTTCAACAAATTCGGTTTGCGGTTGACTTCTTTTATTTAAAAACTTTTTACTTGTTATTAAATATTACCAATGTAGAAACAGTGATTTGCTTTTGTGATGTGTTTAACGTTGAATACGTAATATGGCCCGGGGGTTCTTGTGTCGATGGCCCGTAAGGCCCTAAGGCACTGCCAGTGGGGTGTGACCCACTGTGTTGCCTAAGGGCCTATTCACACAAATGTCACTGGCGGTCCGGACACTGTTATAATAATACAGGGTAAACATCAAGACTGACAGCGGCATGATATGGTGGCGCCGGAGAGGCGAGCCGTAGGTATATAATTAAGTATAATAATTTTTAGCTATAAAATTATCATATAGTGAATATTTTTTTGTATTTGTCATAGATATATTTTTTATTAATTTTTCGTATTAGTGTTATAATAAAATAGGGTAATAATAATGAATAATATTTTTATTAGATATTTTTTGTGTCATGTTCACTCGAGTGCCTCGGTCGTCGAATTTCTTTGTTCTTTATTCCGTATCTTTGTTAACGTGGTTACCTATTTACAGTGCTTTTGCATTTAGAAAATAGTGGAGCAAAGTATCCTATTAGTAAAGCCTGGCAAGTTGTAGGTAACTTCGTCCGACAAAGCTCGAACCGCGGTTCAAGAAATAAATAAGTATAAAGAAGATATGCAAAGAAGATAAAATTGCATTGCCTTTGGACTCAATCTTATTTTTATACCACTAAATTCCTAGCAGTTTCGCCCGCATCAAATCCCTTGCTATGAAAATTACGGAATATTTCTTTTATGCCTAATAAATTAGATTTCTCATACTTTTTCTAAATAAACAAGAGTATTTTCGTTTTAGTGTCTCATGTTACTTTGACTTCAATGTAGAAAATATTATATTTTATACAATCAGTTCTGTAGAAACGTTCATCCATACAAACATATTCCGCGTCTGTAATATTAGCAGGACATCAATGACTTATTATATTATATATTACATAGTATAAAACAAAAGCAAAGTCGCCTCCAACTCTGTCCATATTTAAAAATACGCACCGGATTTTGAAGCGATTTTCTTTAGTAGATTGCTTTGGCGATTGATCAGCTAATTACATATATATATTTCTTCAATACGCAAGTCCATAGATGTTTTTTTTGCATCCGGCATTGTCGACCCATCTCCGCAGCTACCTAACTATACCGTTTCATGATCAAATATCTAACTACGTACATTGTTCATTGACCACTTGTAGTCTAAACAGCTTATAAAGTTTTACTTCTTACGTCAAATCGTAGCGATATAGCATTGTTAAGTAAATATGCTAGCTTGGGTCTCATAGGTACGGTCGGACAAGAAAGCGGTCCAGGAATTTTGACGAGATTTTCTTTATCACTAAAACATCAATATTTAAGTTTTTTCATCGAATTGAACGCTAATGGCTATGACCCTGAGTATTCAAACCAGAGGGTGGTCTAACACCCTAAGATCACATGTGCTCTAGTAGATTCTTGGTCGACTCTACATCTTTACTTGTAATATGTCCATGTTGAAATCGTTGAAGCTAGACTTTATAATAGTTCGGCTACGTAAGGATAATTTGTGTATTATTTTAATTTTTATTTCTCAGGATACAGGGGCAGTAAACATGGTGTCATGCACTTTGTGTAGAATCCATGACTTGACATGAGTGCCACTGATTTTGACAGTGATCGACAAAACTAGGAGGAGGGAGGATAGGAATTATGATAACACACAGGAAGTGTCGTTAAAAGCGTTAGAACACTTTTTTGTCTGATCGTACCTTAGAATATGTTGGTGCTAGCCGTACCCTAATTTAAGTATTTTAGGAATGCCAAATCGCGCGTGATCTTTACGCGGCCACGACCGTGTGAATGTGTGTGTTTGTATGTGTGGGCGGTTATTTTTTTTTTCACGTAGCTGAAGAATGAAGTAAAACATGAGTTGATGCGGCCGCGGCAGGGTTCCCGCGCCCTCGTTAGTGCTGGATAGCCGGGGGTCCGCCCGCGGCGTTATGTCCCTATTCCGACTCTATGGTAATTACTGGCCCCGGGCCCCCACACTATGTCTACCGAGATGCTAGTGTGTTCGGGTATACGAACTGTGGTTTAAGATGTAATGCCGACGGTACTGCTCGAGCTTGAACCATGGTTTGTATGATGGTGAAGGTAGAATTAGCTCAGACGTAATGTCGGTGCGTCTATTATCTAAGTAGACAGAAAACAAAAATAAAGCATTCTAAAACTTTCATTGGAGGTTTTTGATAAATAATTCTAAATAGAAATGTACTGGTTGTTTTAAATTAGAATCTACGAGACTAGTGGACCCAACGACAGACGTTGTCCTGTCTGAACTTTAAATAGGTATTGATGGGGAATTTTCATTAATTAGTCGTTATTATATAGCATAGTCATTAGTATCTGTAAATACTATTTTTGGCGACTGTTTTTGTTTGAAGTCGGTTTGATTTTTATTTTTTTTTAATTGCTTTTTCTTTCATAAGAACCTTGTTCAGGAATAAATGAGCTCAAAAAAAGGAAGTAGATATTGGTCTAAGGTTTTTCGCTTAGCAACACAATTAATAATTATTTTTTATACGTATTACATTTATTACAGATTGGGAAATTAAAATTTTCATTCCATTTCACTCAGTTGAAGCTATGCATTCCTCTCTCATTCAGTCATTCATTTTCCTTTAAGATCTTTAATTAAATAAATATAATATTTACAAGGAATTTCATATACAATATTTATAACGACTAGATACAAAATGAGAAGTAAAAATCGCAAGGGCCATACAGGATTTTAAAATATTAACCTTGTATCGTGTGTCCTAAGGTTTTAAATTGTCTGGCAAATATTAAAATAAAATCCAGCGTTGCGTTCTAGATTTATATGGTCAGAGATTTTAACTACGTTATTCATGTCAATGTTATCGAGTATTTCTTGCGTTTTATTATTAAATGTAAATATTGCGCACGAAACGTTCTCTATATTCATTACGTGAGGAAATAAATTATATACATGCTGAATTGGAAATACTCTTCTAAGTCGACTTCCGATACGAAAACAAATTCCAACCTTTTCATATAAATACTTATAACTTTGGACGTTGTTTTACTTTGCAAAATATTGTACAAATAACTTTTTAAGTAAAAATCTATTAATTACCACTGGAAGCCCCGCGATTTTCTTCGTGCATTTGTGGTAATAATTTCTATAAATAATACTACCACTAAGTTTTAGAAGCCGTGTGGTTGACGGCGAATAGAATACATGTGTCACCACCCCAGCCAAACTTTTCCCGCTATGGGGGTCGTAAGAGACGACCGAGGGAACCCTCCAGAGGACGCGCAGCAGCGCTCTCTGTGAGTTAAACCACAACCCCACTGCGATCGCCAACCCGCCTGCCCAGCGTGGCGATTATGGGCATTTACCTCCAATAATAAGCACAACAAGGCCCCGGCCCCCAGTTCCCGGCGGCTCCGCTATTCCTGGTCACGGTGGCGACCACGGTAACGGCGGAGCAGGGGGTGCGAAGAATCTCCGGGTTATGGGAGGCCACCACAAACAAGTGACCCTGGCGACGTACAACGGACGCACGCTACGGCTTGACTCGCATCTGGCACAACTCGAGGTGGAACTTGGGAAAATTGGGTGGCACATATTGGGGCTAAGCGAAGTCCGAAGAGAGGGAGAGGACACCATTCCCCTCAAATCGGGCCACCTAATGTACTTCCGCGAGGGAGACCAACAATCCCAAGGCGGCGTTGGGGTTCTTGTGAATAAGTCCCTGTGTAACAACGTTGTGGAAGTGTCTAGTGTGTCCAACAGGGTAGCATACCTTGTCATAAAACTTACCGAGAGTTATAGTCTCAAAGTGGTACAAGTGTATGCACCGACCTCGACACACCCGGACGATGAGGTGGAGAACCTGTTCGATGATATATCGAGGGCCCTCCACTCCAATACTAAGACGCATTACAACGTTGTTATGGGGGACTTTAACGCTAAAGTGGGAGTACAGAATTGCAACGAATCGGCAGTAGGATCCCATGGATTTGGAACAAGGAATCATAGGGGGCAAATGCTAGTAAACTTCCTCGAACGAAAGGGGCTATTTCTGATGAACTCATGGTTTAAGAAAAAGCCCCAAAGGAAGTGGACCTGGCAAAGCCCCGATATTATGACTAAAAATGAGATCGATTTCATCATGACGAACAAAAAGCACATATTCAGAGACGTCTCTGTGATCAACAGGTTTAATACCGGTAGCGATCACCGACTAGTCAGAGGCTCTCTCAATATCAACTTTAAGGCTGAACGTGTCCGTCTGATGAAAGCCAGGCTCCAACCAACCATGCTCCAAACTATAATGGGATGCGAAGCTTTCCAGCTAAGTTTGGAGAACCGATTCGTTGCCGTGGAAACCACAGCAGACGTGAACAAGAACATCGAAAATGTGACTCGGGTCCTCAGGGAAGAGGGTACGAGATTTTGTGAAATGCAGCGTAAGGGCAGTAAGTCAAAGCTTTCCGGGGAGACTTTACGGCTGAGGAAGGAACGACGTGAAAATCCGCCCGTCACTTCGACCGCAAGGCGGGCTCTCAACCAAGAGATTAGTAAGCACGTGCGGCACGACCTCCGACGCTACAATACTCTTTCAACAGAAAGAGCGATTGAGCAGAATCGGGGGTCAAAAGTGTTCGTACAATCTCTTGGAAGAAGCCACCTTGCGAAATTGACCACAGGAAGTGGAGAAGTCGTCACTTCGAAGCCGTCAGTCCTTTCGGAGGTTGAAGACTTCTATGGCCGGTTGTACGCATCGCATGCATCTCGTCCTGATCCCGAAAATTGGGACTCTAGAGCCACATTGACACGCCACTTCACCGAAGACCTGCCAGAAGTCAGTACTGGCGAAATTGAGATCGCTCTTAGACAGCTCAAAAACGGAAAAGCTCCAGGAGAGGATGGCGTTACAACCGAACTATTAAAGTCTGGAGGTAAACCGATATTGAGGGAGCTCCAAAAGCTTTTTAACGCTGTCCTGTTCGAAGGAAGAACTCCGGAGGCGTGGAGTAGAAGTGTGGTCGTCCTGCTCTTCAAAAAGGGAGATAAAACCCTGTTGAAGAACTATCGACCCATTTCTCTTCTAAGCCACGTCTACAAGCTGTTTTCAAGAGTGATCACAACCCGTCTTGCGCGAAGACTCGACGAATTTCAACCTCCGGAGCAGGCTGGATTTCGGAGCGGTTATGGCACCATAGACCACAACCACACAGTGCGGCAGATCATAGAAAAAACTGAAGAATATAATCTGCCCCTGTGTCTAGCATTCGTGGACTATGAGAAGGCCTATGACTCGGTTGAGATCTGGTCCGTTCTGGAGTCTCTGCAGCGTTGCCAAGTTGACTGGCGATACATGCAAGTGATAAGATGCCTCTACGAGGCTGCCACCATGTCCGTCCAAGTACAAAATCAGCAGACACGTCCCATACCATCGCATCGAGGAGTGAGACAAGGGGATGTTATTTCCCCGAAATTGTTCACAAATGCAATGGAGGATATGTTCAAGACGCTGCATTGGAAAGGACGTGCCATCAACATCAATGGCGAGCACATCTCTCACTTGCGATTTGCAGACGACATCGTCATCATGGCAGAAACGCGGCAGGACCTTCAACTGATGCTGAATGACCTAGCTGATTCTTCTCTACGGATCGGCCTACGGATGAACTTGGATAAAACCAAGGTCCTGTTCAATGAACATGTTCTACCGGAACCGATTTCAGTACACGGCACCGTTCTCGAAGTTGTTAAAAAATACGTATACCTGGGGCAGACATTGCAGTTGGGTAGAAACAACTTCGAGGACGAGGTAAACAGAAGAATTCAGCTGGGTTTGGCAGCATTTGGGAAGTTACGTCGAGTCTTAACATCAGCGATCCCACAGTGCCTGAAGACAAAGGGCTTCAATCAGTGTGTCCTACCTGTAATGACATACGGAGCTGAGACGTGGACACTGACGGCACGGCTGGCCACAAGCTCAAAGTCGCACAGCGTGCTATGGAAAGGGCTATGCTCGGCGTTTCTCTGAAGGATCGAATCAGAATTGAAGTGATCCGACAGAGAACCAAAGTCATCGACATAGCTCATCGTTTTAGCAAGGGGAAGTGGCAGTGGGCCGGCCATATTTGCCGTAGAACCGATGACCGTTGGGGAAAACGAGTTCTCGAGTGGAGACCGAGTCTCGGCAAACGGAGTGTAGGACGCCCTCAGGCAAGGTGGACTGATGATATACGCAATGGCTGGCAGAAGCTGGATGCGAGAAGCCGAAAACAGATCACAGTGGCGTGCAATTGGAGAGGCCTATGTCCAGCAGTGGACAGGTATGGGCTGATGATGATGATGATGACTAAGTTTTAGAACCATGACTCTAAAATTAACTAATATAAATTATACATTTTTTCTAATATAAACTTATAAACACCTCGGGGGACGAATTTTGAAAAATCCTTCAACGATTCCAACATGAAGATGTGTTAATTTTAAGTTAACGAAATAAACTTTTTTCTATTTCTATAAATGCCAATAATCGCCACGCTTGGCAACCGGGTTGGCGATCGCAGTGGTGTTGTGGTTCTCACACACAGTGAGCGCTGCTACCGGTCCTGTGGATAATTCCCTCGGTCGCCTCTTACGACCCCCAAGACGGGAAAATTGGGGCTGGGGTGGTGACACATGTATTCTATTCGCCGTCACCACATGGCTACACTACACAACACACACTATTCGTACGGTCTGTAAGATCTATCTATTGCAAACAAAAAAAAACGAAAACGCACTGTATAAAATAAATACAGAAATACAAATTCGCATCTGTAAGTAACGCATTCGCAGAGCTCGCTCAGCATAGGGGTTAATTAAAAATTGTGTATGTTTTTAAGCGACGTCAAAAATGGAGTCTTTCTCAACTCGACCGTATGTATGATTGTTCGAGGATACCTTCGTCGTTTATGAACCGATATTGGTGATATTTTTTTTGTCATGATAAGGAAATCAGGCTTTTATTATATAAACCTGACAAATGGAGGGGAACTTTAACACTTTCGCCGCCAATTTCTTAAAAATCAGACACATTAGACGAGTGATTTTCAGAGTTGAATTCGAAACCGTGAAAACAAAATTAACCTCTCGGCGGTTAAAAGTTAACATTTTTTCCCTAAAAGGTTCAAGTTGGTTCTTTTTTCTTAACAAATTTAGTGAGACAGATATCTCATATCTAAATATGAAAAGGAGTAACTCACTGACTGACATATCAACGCACAGCCGAAACGACTAAACTTAGGCACTTGTAATTTGCCGGACGGACGTAGCTTAGGTACCGTAGTGGTGCACTAAGAAAGGAACGGGAATTAACGGGAAAATACCTTTGTATGAAAAATCAAAACCGCTCAAGTTAGACGCTTGAAATTTGGGATCTAGGTACTACTAAACTACGCGAATGAAATCGCGGGGCGTCCACTAGTATAAATATATAATATACGGTTGCCCGGAATCATTGCTTTCGAGTGTACTATTCCGTAACACCCAGTGACTACCAGTGGCGTGCACACCAAATAGGCAAAAAGACACTGCCTACCTTAGTATCTTGGTATCCCGACCTAGTAATAGAGTTATTGCTAGATCATTTTTTGTTGTAGTCACGACATAGGCTAACGAAGGCCCTGTGTGTAGATGTAGGTATTAACTAGGTACCTATCTATATTTCGTAAATACAAGTTACATATAAATAGGTGTCAATATTTGGGGATTTTTTTATCTTTAAGAACAAGCGTTTGACCACCATCCTGCCTGATGTTAAGTAGCGATGTGATCTACGATGGACCGCACTTGTTCATTAGGTACCTATTCACCCGCGACTTGAAGACCTTCAGACTGTACTGCGCAGGAAACACAGGCTCCGGCAAGTCATTCCACATCCTAGCGGATCGCACTATGAAAGTAGATGCAAAACCGTTTGGCTTGCGTAAATTGTACTTAAATCCACTTGGTATTGCTGTTCTCCTGGTTGTCCTATTGTAAAAACGCGATCGGGGTATTAGGTTATGCAACTCCGTAGCACACTCTCCGAAATGCACCCGGTAGAAGACAGATAGGTAGGGGGATTACTGCCTACCTTGTCGTAAAAGCCAGTGCACGCCACTGGTGACTACCTACTGTGAGATTCAGAGTGAGAGATATGCACAAAATGTTTATTCGTACACACATCAAAAGTGTCTAAGATCAAGTACATTTTAGAAGATTGCAATCAAGAATATATTTTACAAAAACTGAATTCATTCATAATTTAAGTGCCACATAGTGCAAGTGCCTCTGCCTACCCCGCTTTGGGATTAAAAGGCGTGAAGTGTATTTATTTTTATTTTTTTCATTATTTATTCAAAATGTGGTGATAAGTCATTGATACAGGCATGGGGAATTAGATAGGAGACCAATCCAGAAGATTAGATTTGATTTAAATAAATTAGATTTTTTTAGAGCTAAAAATGTTCTTGATCCCTAGACACTTGTAATGTGTGTATTTGGAATGATACAGTGAACATCAAGTGGGAAGATCAAAGGCGTGCTAACTCTGATTATGCTATATTAGAGAGACTAGTAGAGAGTAGGTTGTAGTGTGAACTAATGTACTTCATCATCATCATCAGCCCGTACTTGTACACTGCTATACATATACCTCTCCAATTTTTCCGAGTTTCCGGCTTCTCGCATCCAGCTTCTGCCAGCCATCTTTGCCATATCAGTTTACCTTGCCTTATGTACTTAGAGCGTGTGAATTCTAGTTTTCTATCGGTAGCCACTTATGTAATACTGAATAACAGCACACGGAATCCACGTACCTAAGCAAAAATTGTGAGGCAAATAAAAAAATCGTGTGAAATCGACAGCCTCGGGTCATTTGCGCGGATAGCGACATGTCGTAGTATAAGTAAACATGTTATAATTCGTTTATTTTATGGACACCTATCTTTATACGAAACTCTCGTCCGGGAATATTCACGAGAAAAATGGCGCCTGTATTTGTTAGCGACTGGGCCTGAGCATGCTGCGTGATTCTGAAAGTCAATTGCGTTGGGGGAGGCCCTCGTCCAGCAGTGGACATTATGTGGCTGATGATGATGAATAATATAATAATAATAATATGCAAAGAATACACTCACCGACACAAAAAGGTCGCCAAACACATACACCAACAACTCGCACTCAAACACAAACTGCTAACGACATACACACCATACTACAAATACATACCTAATAATGTACTAGAAAACGACATCGCGAATCTCTACTGGGATAGGGACATAATAGCAGACAGAACAATACTAAGCAATAGACCAGACATCACACTCATCCTCAAACATACAAACACAACATACCTCATAGATATCGCAATACCAAACACCAACAACATACAAAAAAAAACTCTCGGAAAAAATTCAAAAGTACATCCCACTTGCCGACGAAATTGACGGATGTGGCACCAAAACCATGTGAAAATAATACTAATTATTCTTTCAGCAACAGGCGTCATCCCCAAAACTCTTAAAACCGCACTAAATATACTTCAGCTATCAGACAATACATTCATCCCACTACAGAAATCAGTCATTCTTGATACATGTACGACGCTTCCTAAACCCAACATCGCTTTCTCTTCACACCCACATCGACGCTACACTACCTTGAAACACTACACAAGGACGAGGTTCACTTGGCACAAGCCCGTAATCTGGCCCTCAAAATACCGACTTATGAAAGTCGTGTCTCACAAAAATGTGAAAGAATAATAATAATATCATAATCATGCTGCATTACTGCAAAATTTGTTTTTATAATTTTCGATGTTATTTTACTCAGCAAAATATTATACTACCTTTTGACTAAAATGTATTCATTATAATACATTATTTTTAGGTTACCTGGAGAGTTCGCTTAGCCATAAGATCGCCTTTTGCAATGGCGCATGCAATTTTTTTACATTTGCAATGTACAGTAAGCACAATAAAGAGTATATTAATTAATTCGTTAATTTGTACATTACCTGTTTCATTTGTAGTATACAATATGTAAATGTATGTACGAGAAGCCCTGATTGTGTAACGTTAAGGTAAGTTATGTACCTTAACAAAAGTGTAAGTTATATTTATGTTAAGACTAGCTCATGCGCCATACGTTATTTTACCAATAGACCTTAAAGTCTATATGTTATTCTAGTTTATAAGCTACAAGCCAAGTTTCACCAAAATCATTCCAGTAATTTTTGCGTGTAAGATGGACAAACATCCACCTATCCATACATCCATGCAACCTTTCGCATTTATAATATTAGTAGGATAATTAAGTAATATTATTGGTTCCTAACGTTGGTACTGTCATCCAAGTAATTGGTATATCAGTGTTGATGACACTTCCCGTGTCACTAAAGGATCAATAAAGTAGTGTCGTCTAAATTGTGCCAAGTAATTAGTAACCTCACTTTTACTACATTAGATCCAAACCATAATGTCTAATGACATTAATTCATATGACTTTCAACCTAATGACGGTAGACTACATTCTTAGCTGATTGTACGTATTGTCGTACAGAGATTGCCGAGCAAATCAGCTGAATCAAACGAGCAACTTTCACTTAAACAAATAATGAACTCCGTGAAACTCAAATTCAGTCACCGGATGTGAACTTCCTGGCTGCCGATCCTCGGGATCGACATGGGATTGGACATTTACAACGTAAAAAAAGACCCGTATTTGCTTGACAACAATTTACAAAGCCCATGGATGCCTCTAGCTAGGAGGATATACTTATTATCTATAAGTACGTATAATACTACTTTTTAACAATGTTTGTATGCATGGACGTTTCTTACTATTTCATACGAAAACTAAACAGATTATATTATAGTAAGTAGTTCATGAATTAGATTAACACATCTATACTAATATTATAAATTCGAAAATAATTCTGTCTGTCTGTGTAGCTTTTACGCGGAACTACGGAACCGATGTAAATTAAATTTGGTATACAGATAGTTTACAGCCTTGTCCTTTCACTGAAAAGAGAGTGTTATAGTTTGTACTAAATACTGAATACTACGCGAATGAAATCGCGGGGTGTCCACTAGTAATCTATAACCACGACGCATGCAACTGCGTCGAAACGTCGAGTAAAATAACAAAGATAAGCTGGAGTTTGTCTTCGATTATATTCGCGCCTATATACCCGGTGAACAATATTGAGAGGTGTGTGGTGAAAAAAATCTTTAATTTATCCCTAAATCCCGACGGCAAGTGTAGTAATAATTACAAAAAGAAAACGTTTGTATTGGACAATAGCAGTGGCAGTCTCTGGCACCCATAGTTTGGGGTCAGGTGACCGTGTGTAAAAATGTTATTATCATATTTATTTATTTATCTACGAGAAAACCACAATTCTTTTACATTTTACTAGTTGAAGTCGATTGCTTTTACATTCTATGTTCGTTACAAATAAAGTCAAAATATACTGTACGAATTTCAATATTTTTTTTTGGTGTATAATTTCCCTGAGTAACATAGGATATTTCATCTCAAAATTCCCACGAGACTAAAATAAAGTGTGAGTAACACCGCGCGGCACAGCTAGTCTATTTATATAAAAAATATTCTCCGAAACATACACATAACTTTCGAACGACTGCAGTAAATCGGATATATATTTTAACGGACAAAAAAATGAGAAGCTTTTATATATGACCAAGCATAACTTTTTACAGAGTAGTCCGATTTCGATGATTGTTTTTTTAGTGGAAAGGGTAAATATAGTGCCCCAAATATTCCATATACTGAATATTTTTTTTTAATTCTTTGAAGTCTTCTTTGAATTCAGTATGCTCGGAATGCTTAGTATTATCTTATATTACTTACAGAGTGTAAAAAGACTCCGAGCAATGGTCTTAGAAACGTTATTGGGCTCGTCAATATGATCAACTTTTTCAATGGTGACAATGCAAAAAAAAATCCATCTCTATACAAAATGTCACCTTCTGAGGCAAAAATTGTCTATTTGAATAGATATGATTTTTTTTTTCGTTTCGCCGCATTTTTGCCATAATGAAAGTTGTTCATATGGACGAGCCCAATAACGTTTCTAAGACCATTGCTCGGAGTCTTTTTACACTCTGTAAGTATCATACTAAGCATTACGAGCATATTAATAATTTTCAGCTCAACAACGTTTCTAAAACCATTGCTCGGGGTACTTTTACACGCAGTATAATACTGACAATAAAGGTTTTTGAGTTGAAAAGATGTAATCAGATCAGAAGTCCACTTTATACTACTTACTACTAACTTAGCATGGTCTATTCTATGGCTTTTCTTCTCAAGAAAACTTCTACATAGTTCCTTTGTTGTTGAATCGTACGTGGTAGATACTTACACGTAGGTTCCTGCAGTATTGTTCCGGATGACATCACACTTGAATCTCAAACATCGATACTACAGTTTCTGTGTAAAATAAAAAAAAACTATTGGAGTGGCGTGCAATTGTAGAGGCCTATGTCCAGCAGTGGACATATTTGGGCTGATAATGATGATGAATTAATGTACCCGTCAGACCTTCTCCTGTTATGAAAATGTATAATATTAATTTCGACCTAAAATATTTCTTTTTCTTTATTTTTTTCTTAAGAACGATCTGATGACATTAATAAGCATAACAAAACTAGAAATAACTAGCAAACACGGCGAACTCCGTTTCGCCACCAGATGGGTTCGTTTCGTTTACCCGCTTTTCTGTTGATTTTTTTCCTGAATTTTTTTTGCTATAAACCTCACGGAGCCCGAGACCTTTCCAACGAATGCAAAACCGTGGAAATCGGTTCGTGCGTTCTGGAGTTATAGCATCAGGGAGGAAAACCTGACTTATTTTTATATAGTAGATTAGAGAATTTGACGGTCAGCAACACAACTAGTGAAACATTTTTATAAAAATGAATTAACATCTACATACATACATACATAATATAAATTCGGTCCATTAGATTGTCTTTGTAAATTATGATAGAACATAACATTTAACACATTGCTTTCTCATTTTCTCAATTCAATGCGTTTATTGCGTTCTACTCTACAATGCAATGGTAATTTTAGGTGGTAGTATTTTGGGTAAGTACAAACACATTGTAGATCCTGATGGACGCAGCAGTCTTGCGTGTAAATTATATCATTATAATTATATAATTTTGTCTACCGTATTCTGCAACAATAACCAGCACTGAAGTTTAGTAGAGAATAGTCTCTTTGAGAAAGGTTGCTTGAGCAGAGATTTTTTGCTTCAGAATAGCTCTATAATCTTTTTATCTATTTATTTTAAATGTTCCTTTGTCACACGCGATTAGCTAAAACGATTTCTCTAATTCTTTTTTTTTTTGTTTTGTTATTCTTATGAAAGGAATAAAAAGTAAAGATAATTTCCCAAAAAATAGCAACTAGCACAAAATCTATATCAGGTCGGCTAGTTTAAGGTTTACGAAAGGTTTTTTTCTCAATTAAAGACTAACAAAGTAGTAACAAACTAAGTATAGATAGCGTACAGTCACGTGCATAAAGATGTATGCACTTACTAGTAACATTTCAAAGCCATCTTCTTATGAAGCATTTATAGAAATGTTATGGTTTTGTGAATATGGTACCAAAGTAGCACCCGTTACTTTAAGAGAAAAATGTCTTAAACGTTACTTATTAATTAATTAATTAAATTTATTTCAGATAAAGAAATCCATAGAATGTTAGCAAATACATACACCTTATCCTATGTTAGTATCTAATGATAAGGCAATGTTTGGTGCGCTTAATTAAAACCCATATGAGAGGGCTATCATACCTATTAGCAAACCTGGAAAACCAAACCTATTACCTACTTAGTGCATACATCTCTAAGCACGTGACTGTACACATGTAAGTAAGCAGTTAAATAAATATTTGTACATTTGTATCGTAGTGGTACGTTGCTAAGCGCCATTGCAGCAGCGGGCGCCGCCGCCGCGCCGCCGAGGCCCGCGGCGGGGGCCGCCGCCCCGGGGCTCTCTGACTCGTTTGCCTCTACCATATTCAAGATATAATATACATACCTATATAATATGTATACGATTGCCTATTATTTCTAAGCACATTATGTACCTATTGTTGTTGTACAGATGAAACGGAGAGACTGGTCGGTTAGGGCTTTAAAACTCTATTGGTGCACATTTAGAATTAGAATGATTTATTTGTCTAATATATAAAACTTCCATGTCACAATGTTAGTTACCGTACTCCTTCGAAACGGCTTTACAGATTTTTACCAAATTTTATATGCGTATTCAGGTCTGAGAATCGGGTACTATCAATTTTTTATGCATCTACCAGTTGTATTTCACCCAATACACGGGGTACAAAGGTAACTTATTGTTCCAAAACAAATGTTTGCCGGTACAGCTAGTTTTAGATAAAAACCCTTTTGCACTATTCGACTTGTTTCCAATGAGCCAATGTAAAAAATCCAACAGTGATGTTCAGAATCAGTCATTTTAATTATTTCAGTAGCTACGACGTAATTGAGCAGAGTTCTAGATTACCTAATATTAGCCTTTAATATTGTTTTGTTTTCAAGATATCGAATACTCGTTGTTGCGGGGATTAATAGATTCTTCTGACGAGGCTATCTATTATCTAAGTTGGTAAAAAAATCCGAATCAAATTATAATTGATTCCTTTTACGAGAAAACCAATAGTGTATTAGATATCAATTTGCCGTAGCTGAAACTGAATAAAGCGTCTGTCTGTTTGTTTCTCCGTGAATCACTTCAAAACTGAACTACCAAAAACGAACGATTTGTTGACAGGCACTATAAAACAAAGTCGCCGCACGCCGTCTGCCCCTATGTATGCTTACATCTTTAAAACTACATAATGGATTTTGTTGCGGTTTTCTGTAGTCGCTCTATATAAGTGACTCTTGGAATGTTCATATGTGTAATACGTAAATATAATAACAGATAAACACTGTTAATAACGCATATTGGCAAAATCAATAATTTAGTACGTACGATGAATTAAACCCTAATAATTGAAAATATCCACTTGCATTATAGCAGTGACAGTACTGTGATTGTACTTGATCGTTTTGCGCGAAGCTCATTGTAGGAGGAATGGTTGCGAGCGAGCCCCGCTCCGCGCCAGCAACGGCCGGCCGGCGTCAAGTTGGGAGGCCCCGGGGCTCTCCGCCGCCGACGCCGCGGGCTGGCCGCGATAGAGCCCAGCTTTCGAAAAACATTTTGCATTTCAAATTGTGGCTTAATAGAAGGAGCTTGCTCTGTGCCACGTAAATAATGTACCTATGTATGTTAGGTAGGTATATAGTAAGAAATTATCGTCCGGCATAGTATGTAATAGACCTCGATTTTTGAATTATGTTCATTATCTTACGTAGTGTTTAACGTATCTTGTAGGTATGTGGCATGATTTTATTTTGAAACCTAAAGGATTTTTAAATACGTAACCTATGTATGTAGATATGCGTGGAATAGTTAGATATAATAATGATAGTTGTTAAAATAAATAATGTACATAAATGAAACTTTTAAATATCTTAAATCCCGTTTTGAAATGGAGCATACGTGTAAAAAGTTAACTTTTCTCAATATCCTAATGATGAACAGACGTTCTACTGTACTTGGTGTTCCATAACGCATCTATAAACACAAAGGGTAAAAACAATAGTTCTCTAAGTATTCAAAATATGAACAACAATAATTCTAAAAACTTCGTAAACAAATTCGCTTGAAACTAAACAGAAACACAAAGAGATCTTATTCACACAAAAATAAAATAAAAATTACGAAATGATATGTACAACACAAACGCATACATATAGGCACTTACCAGTAAAGTTTTTATAAGGTAGGAAGCGATGATTGCAACGCGCGGAGCTTCGGGCTATGAGTGCAAACGCGACCGCTCGGGTTGACTACCTGCGGTATACTGTGATGTGCTGAGAGCAGCCTGTGTCGTAGGAGGCGGCGGCGGCGGCAACCCCGTACCCCTGACGGACAACCCTTGCACGAAAGGGTGAAACAAACTTCGTTCGTCCCGCTCATCCCAATAGAAATAGCAGAAGACAGTAAAATGGGATCAGCTGTTAGCTTTGTGTTGTGGAAAGAGTAATAATAATATTATTATATTTTTCTCACTTAAACGGATAGTCAAGAGTCGTGGGCGTCTTGGTGCTTAGTGGTTGGATCACCTGGATTGCAATTGGAAGGCAAGGTAGTGTCGACGTCGTTGCGTCTGCATTGAATGGGTTTTATTCATTGCGTCAAAGCATTATTTTGCACAAAGAAATGACGTCATAATTTGGATAAGCCGTTTTTCAAAGAAAAATTGTATGAATGAACACTGCTATTCAAATAAATATGTAATAATATAATATAAATTTTTCATTTTTCTTTTGTACCTATTCCGCGAAAAGGAAATTAATATGAATTTCAATATGAATCAGTCAGCACGAACTGAACGTAGGTATTACTTTGCACAGGGCTTGCAGAAGAGGAGTTCCGGAGCGCTATATGCGTAGCGGCGATAACTGGATTTCCAGCTCTGTAGGATTACACCTGAACCATTAGGACCTTTGCCGCGTTGTGACGTAGTATCCCCATACATACCTAGCAGGCTGGTAGCTGCATGTATCTTCCGTGATGGTTAGACAGTTGAATTGTACTAACATTATGTATTTCTGTTGCCTATAAAAACAAGTGCTTTTGTTGACTATAACCACAAGCCTTTTACTTAAAATGTTTGATCGACATCGGTTCACCAACTCAACAGTTATGGGGGTTGAAAGTGGAAACAATAAGTCAAGTTTATACAAATAATGGGGTATCAAATGAAAGGGCACGACACAAAAATTTAAAATAGGGCGTTCATTTAAATTTACATTTTTTTATTTTGATACTTTAGCCATATTAAGTAGGTGTAACCTGTGCATACCTAAAATATGTATCCTAAGATTCAGATTTTTTCACTTGGCAAAACGAATTTTATGTACTCGAATATTATAATATTATGTTACTAGTTATACCGCGCCGGGTTAACATAACCCGGTTCCGTTCTCGTTTCACGATAAATTACAACTTATGTGTTAATCCGGGTTGTCAGAAAATAAAATCGCTCCAGCCGTTTAGATATTGCAACATACACACTCACAAACTTTCGCTTTTATAAATTACTAGAAGACGCCCCGCGATTTCCTTCGCATAATTTCAGTTCTTCATACAAACAATAACACCCTCTGTATAGCGACGCGACCAACAGAATCGGGCTAAAAAGTATCCTATGTCCGTCTCCCGGTTTTAAGCTACCTCCCCACCAATTTTCAACCAAATCGGTTCAGCCGTTCTTGAGTTATAAATGGAGTAACTAACACGGCTTTCTTTTATATTTATAGATTTTAGAGTGATAAGTGTAGGAAGTATTAATTGAGTTAGGTTAGGAGACGGGACCTTTTTAACCAATCTTCATGAAAAGTATCCTAATAATATTATTCTGAAATCTGAGGTGTGTGTGTGTGAAACTTCTTCGCGGAAAAAAGTATGTACTTAAAGTAAATTTAAATTTAACGAAAGGGTGTTTTTTATAACCGGTGGGGACATTGAATTCTACTGGGATTAGTATAAATACTATCGTATCCCTTTGTAGTGCTCAGTTTCCTAGCAAGGAAGCATAAATCTGATAAAATTGCTATTAAATACTCGACACGCCTAAATAAAGCTAATAGCAACCAAATTGCTATTCATTTTATTCAGGAGTAAAACACTGTTTCCTTTATTAAGCGCACGTTTAAATTATGCGCACCAAACATTGTCTTATCATTAAATACTGAGATGCAATAAAAAGTATTTGGATTCCTTTATCTATATACATCAAAATGAATTGATGTTCGTTGGTCTTGTTAAAACTCGAGAACGACTGGACTTATTTGGCTAATTTTGGTCTTGAATCACACGTGGAAGTCCAGAAAATGTTTAAAGGTGTATTTTTTCCAATACACGGGATAAAAAACCTATGACAAAAAAAATGTTTGCCGAGACACCTAGTCTGAAATAAATAAAATAAGTAAATAAATAAATAGCTACATAGCTCATACGACCAAAGTTCAATAGGGTCTAAAAGTGCTAAAGTGATGTCTCTACTTTCTTTCCTCTAATGTACTCTAGCTTCGCCTAATTAGTTCGGTGGACCGTCGCACTGGTAATAGCCACACAAGCCAAGCCTTAATGAGCAATGACGGGAGGAATAAACGCTAAGGGGAACAAGCCGCAAAAAAAGTGCGGATGTCATATTGTGGTCCATATGAACGATAGTGGTCAAACACTTGTTCATCTTCATCACGTCTACATGACGTCTACTGCTGGATAAAGGCCTCCCCCAGTGATTTCAACGTCAACAACGCCAAACGCCTGGCAGTTGGGTTGGCGATCGCAGTGGTGTTATGGTTTAACTCACGTGGAGCGCTGCTGCCCGTCATCTGGAGAGTTCGCTCGGACTCTCGCCTCTTACGACCTCCAAGACGGGAAAAGTTGGGCTGTAGTGGTGACCCATGTATTGTATTCGCCATTACCACATACTTGTTCACTGAGCAATAAAAAAAACCTTAGTCCTCCATGTTTGTTTGGTTTCATATAAATTGATGTTTAACATTTCACTTTGAAGTGTGCTTCGCTTATTTTTTAATTGGCTTGCTGTGGTTTAAACATGAATTCCGTCATTGTTTAAAATTGGGTCTCATTTTCCCCGACTGTGGTGAGAGGGTTTCGTATGAGTTGGCACCATATTGGAAGGGAGTGGGTGGGGTAGTTGTAGTATCTATGTATGTTGATTCATACATTCTAGCTCTTGAGCTCAGTTTTCTATCAATATAAATTATATGTAAATCAGTTCTTTAGAATCATCAGTGTTCAGTCATGGTTGTTGTTAAACACTTTCGCCGACAGTTAATTTAAGAAAATAAAAGTTTAACTGTTATCAAATCGACAGGCGGGACGTGTGACCGTAAAGGTCCCATCTTTTCCACAGTTCACCTCCAGAGCGGAGCGTGGGAAGTATTTTTTTACTATGGTTCACCTTCTAACTTTTACACTCTCCCGAACAAAAATGAAAATAATACCATACAATAAATCAATAGTAGTAAATCGTGTATACATATATTGGTCAACTTAATATAACTAGCCCTTATTTCGATGGGCTAATGAATGTCAATGTATATGTTTTTTTTTTGTAAATTTGATATTAGGGACGTTTATAGACATCAGAAAAAAATTAAAAAAAAATCTAGACTTTTCCATTTTCTGGAAATTGGAGGTCCGTCACAGCGGACTTTGTCGAATCATTAGAGTTTTATTAGTACAAGTACATGTCCGCTGTGACGGACTTTGCCGAAGAAAGGTATCATGTTGAAAGAAAATAAATTCGAATAAATTTAGGTGAATTATATTTATTACAACTTACAAAAACGCAAAAAAACATTCATTTTACGTGAAAACTTAAAAAACAATTGCGGGGAGATTTTCCTGTTACAAAACAAAGACGGATTCCGCATTTCAGGCAGTAAACCGTGGTTTTCTTTTTACAGTGCATGCAGCGTCCTTCTTGTTTTACTGAAGGGAAATGACCCAAGTTGTCGTAACGGATGTCATCGGAAGGTCTAGGCTTGCAGATATGGCGGACAGAATCCTCTACGGATCTTTTGTGGGCACCAGATCTGTTTGAATGTGTATAGCAATAAAATCGCGTAGTTCATTTTCTGTCAATTGTATGGATCGTCCAGACTTTTGAACAGAATAAGCATTTGTTTCAGTGACTATATCAGTCAAAATATCTGGAGAAAAAAATTCAAAAAACAAATTCAGTGGAGAAGGTGCCGATTCTGAGGAATCGCTAGATCTATATCCAAATTATTTATTTCAGCTCGGTGCAAAAAAGTTGTTCTTTTCCATTTATACGAAAGAGTAAATTGCTTCAGTTGTCTTGGCCTTTTTTTAGCTACAATAGAAGGAGCTTGTCGTTTCCGTTTTCTGGTAGTTACAGTTGAAGGTGAAGGCAAAGTCGGGATTGATGATATGGATGGAATATTGTGATAGTCAGTGTTGCCTGACTGGTTCGGGAAAACTTGTTGCAAAATTGGAGATAAGGCAACCGCGGATACGTCAGGAGGATTGTAAGCATCGAGATCATCTTTGGAGCTTGACAATATATGCATGCGCTCAAGCGAAGATGCGATAGAAGGTGCAGGAGAGGTTAGGTTGCTGTGACATTGTGATAATTCTTCATCGTCAGAATTTGATTTATTACTAGTTTCAGAAGGTGCTCGTTCTCTAGGGACGAGAGCAAGTATCCTCTTGGTACGTTCATTCAAGTGCGACTGAAGCAAAGAAAAAGGACATCTAAGGAGCATGCCCACATCCAACAAAGGTAAGAAGGTAAGTAGGTTAGGTTAGGTTAACTGTGAAAAGGTATGGTAGCTGTGAAAGTAGTCAAATATATCGGAGCAACAATACATATATTTGCATACCTTCACAGCTACCATATATCCGACTGTACCAGGTAATAGGTAGGTAGTAGGTAATAGGCAAAAAAAGTAGGTGGATAGGCATGTGTAGCACACAGGTAATTTAATTATAAACATAGTTACAGCCCGTTCTCAGTATTTATACCTGTAACAGTTGGTACATTTTAGATAATTACGAGGCTCTCGCGTGACATTGAGGTGCAGGTGTGGAGCAGGAGAGGTGCCTGAGATCCCGAGAACAGTCCCTCTCCTCCCTACTCGTACCTCATTGTATCGCGCGCGACACTCTCACTATAATGTCAATTGCACCAACTTCAGCCCAACAACCAACACAGGTAAAATAACTGATCGGGCTTTTCTGACACTATCAAACACACCGGGCAGGAAAGGTAGGTTAATTTAATGCAGTATGTAGGTTTTTACCTATGAGAAAAAACGCTGTGGCGGACAAGTAGTAAAGCACATGAGTTGCTACATATTCGATGCAGTCCGGCGTGGCGGACAGGTAGTAAAGCACATTAATTTCTACATATTCGATGCAGTCCGGTGTGGCGGACAGGTAGAAAAACACATTAATTTCTACATATTCGATGCAGTCCGGTGTGGCGGACAGGTAGAAAATAACTTTTTTAGTATTCAAAACCGCTGTTATACTACAATAACCAAACATTACTCTCATTGCAAAGTATTTTCAAAACGAAAGCAAAAGAATAGTGTTGACATTGACCAAAAAACCATAATTACAAACATAAATACCTTGCGTGGAATCAGAGTGCTCTGCGCCGGCGCCATTTTGAGTGACAAGTGACAGATAGTGTGTTGTCATTCGAAAATTATATTTTCTATTGTTTTAATAATTGCATTCTACCGGATTAGTAGTAATTTGGGTCCAAAACAAAACAATTGCTGAACAAAATATTTTTTCAAAGTACTTGTCCGCCCTACGGTACTATGTCGTAATAAGGGCTAGCGAAGTTTCTCGAGGTCTGATAACATGTTTTTTAGATAACAAGGTGTACAGTTGAAAAAGTATTTTCCATGGATCACCCAGATGGATAAAGATGGACCATAGTAAAAAAATACTTCCCAGAGTCGAATTAGGTGGTCTCTGGAGGTGGACATTGGGCAAGATGGGAAAAAGCCCAGTTAAGGTAAGTAAGTAAGTATTATTACCATTTTAACATTGTAATATTTCGCTTTCTGTACGTAGTCGGCCATTAGTTATTATTAGAACTTTTCTTTTATCACCAGTAGTTTTAAACTTCCCTAAGAGTACGTATTCATATTATCTTTATACAATGTTAATTAATCGAAATTTCGTAGTGCTAGATCACAAAAAAAACACTCGCGTTTAATGTCTAAAACATTTTATTTACTTACTTAAAGTACTTAATAACAATAAACACACTAACCGGCATATTCATAAAAAGTCAAAACAAACACTACCTAGCTATTAACTAGTGTATATAAACTTAGAGCACTTTGTTTGCATTTTGCTTACATTTGACAAGCTTTTCAAGCCTTCACTAGCAGAGCTCTAACGCTGTTCTAACTTTATGAATACCACGGTAAAGTCAATAACAGAAGTTCTATCTACAGGGCTCTTATTATTGATATTGCGTATGAAATAAATAATCTAATAGATAGGTTAACAAATATCTTACTCCATAAGCTATCTAGGATAACATTGATAAATAAGTAGATTAACTAGGCACCATACTTCTTAAATATATTTAAACCATTTCCTAGCTGTTCAATATTCTTGTCTTTTACATAAACGTGAACAACTTCATTTGACACAAACTGATAGGAAAATTGCTTTCAGTCGAAGTAACAAATGCATCGTTAAGTTATTAGTTATCGTATTTTTAAACTCAATATTGTCCACTCGTGACCACGAGGCATCGAAACATCGAGTCAAATAACAAAGGTAAGCTAGAGCTTGTCTTTGTAAAGGCGCAAATAAAATGCTTGTCTTTGATTATAGTCGCGCTTATGTACCCGGTGAACAATATTGAGTTATAATGTCTTTTCATGCTTTCAACGCGTTTCATGAAAAAAAGAATTTTAGTGTCAAACATTTTAGAAATTCGAACTTAATGCGATATATTATTTTGTTCCAATTGTTTTATAAATGCTGTGCGAATTTCCCATATTTGTTTTAAATTACAATTGCAGACTTCGGGAAGCTTATAACTTTAACAGGCGCTAGAAGATTTGGACATTAGCTAATTAATCGTTTAAATATTTTTATAATATGGTAAATAATATTAAAGGTAGGTTAGGTGTCCTTCGCGACGATTATTTCTAAAGTGGTATCGCGTTGCCACGACTTTTACAAGTAGATTCTTACTATACCACCTGCAATAAGAAAAAAATATATTAATTATTATGAAGTCACGTGCTAGATTGGGAAATGAATACAGAAAATAATAGTACAGAATTATAATGAATAAGTGTGCTCCATCGTAGACCACATCGCTGCTTAAGATCAGGCAGGATGGTGGTCAAACGCTTGTACATTGTGTTTAAAAAAATTATAGCAGCCATACCACATACAGTTCACGCCTTTTGAGCCCAAAGCGGGGTAGGCATAGGCATTGGCGATGGCTAAGCAATGGCTTAGCCATGCCATATATTAGCAATTATTCTACACCCTATTTCCTCCAAAACGCTGTAGCACAAGGTTTATTGATTAACCCTACAACTGTCTGTCTGTTTCGATGAGCGTTTCATACTCATTCATTTAAGTTACCTGGAAGAAATCGCTATGCGCGATAAGGTCGCGTTTTGCATTTTTTTATGTACCTACAGTGTGCAATAAAGAGTATATTCATTAATTCATTCACGCAAAAAATATAGAAGTTAAAAAAACTATTAAGTTTATTAGTTTTTTGTTACTTCTAGATTTTTTGCGCGTCTAGCTGTTTTATCAATCTGTGTACCTACAACATATTATTATTTATAAGTATTTCTATGCTAGTTGTTAAGTTTCTGGCACCCATAGTACAGGGTAATTAGTAGATATCCTAGTATCCAATCCCCACCGCAGGCGATATTTCAGTTTGTGAACTCCTGTTCAAAACTTTCCGGAAAAGTATAAAAGTTTAAATTCACTACTTTCTCACTATCTAGGCATCTGTTCCGCTATTAGCATATTATACATTATGGCCCCGAGCCATGGTCTTAGAAACAACAATGCGGGGAAAAAAGAAAAGAAAAAATCCATCCCCACAGAAAATGATATTTTCTATGGAAAAAGAAATCGTATTTTGTAAAAAAAATATTTTTCTTCAGTTTCCAGATATTTCCAAAACAGAATGTTCTTTTATTAAAAAAAACTTTTACTCGAAGCTTTATAATGATAGAGTGGTGATTGAGAAGTAAAATTCAGAAAATACTTACGTAGCAACATGTGAAACCCAAGTGCTTTTGTTTTGGACAGAGCATACCACCGAGACTCACTTCATGCCCAGGTGTGCATTCAGATGCCATAATACAGATGCCACCTTGGACTGCGCACGGCTCTTCTAGATTCCCTGATGACAAAAGCAAAAAAAAATATAAATAGGTACCTAGGTGGGGGTTGCGGCGATCAGACCGGGGGAACTGTCCAGAGGACGGGCAGCAGCGGTCTCTAGGAGTTAAATCACAACACCACAGCGATCGCCAACCCGCCTGCCAAGCGTGGCGAATATTGGCATTTCCCTCTCAAATGATTTTGGATATCATTGGGGGAGGCCCTCGTCTAGCAGTGGACATCATGTGGCTGATGATAATGAGGAAATGTCTTCATTAAATAAATATCATCGCGGTTAACGAGTGGATGAATACATGGAGAGGCACCTTTATTAGCCAGTACTAACTGACGTATGATAAATGCAACTTTGTATTTAATAATTTGTGCGCTTTAATTCACCGTTGTGTAAATTACTCATTGTGTTGTCTTTTTAACAAACCACAGTAAAGTCAAATTATAGGTAAAGACTAATCTGTTACTGATAGTAAAGGATTTATTTTAATTAATTATAACTACAATATTGGCATATACAGGGTGGGGCGTGCAACTGTGACCAACATTTTAAGTTATCATTATTACAGTGTAAATCGATTTTAGATAAAAAGGTCTTCCTAAAGAAATTTATCACACAAGCATTAGACGTTACTTTCTTTTCAAAACACTATTAATTATTACGCTCGACGTTTAGGGACATTAAATATCACAATAATATTACTTTAATTGATTATGGGTATTAACTTTAAACTCAATAGGTGATTATTCCTATACAACGTACTCTGAACTATGCGGTCCAAATCCGACTAAACTTAAAGCGGTCTAAATAATCTAAACTAGATTTATTTTGCTTGTGTTACGGGGCCCACCTTGTATCACTATGCCTGTATCACTATTATTACTAGTAAAGGGTTTTATCAATATATAACATTGGCATATATACGTCGAACCGATAAACGGACATCGTCTTTCATGGTCGGGGCCCAGCACGGGACTCTAAACTGGGTACCTCGTCACAACTTGTAATGCTACGTTATCTCCATTGAATTTTATCAGGGAACCTTAACACACCAGTCACGGCCTCGCTTGCTAACATAACATTATTCGCCAATCTGATAACATTAGGTATTTGTACCCTAAGTTGACCTATTGCCACTGTTGCCACATTCGTTTTTATTGGAAAAAATACTATGAATTTACTAGATATTAATAATTAATATTCAGGAAAAGGAGTATTCGAAAGAATCAGGGAAAAGATGACCGAGGGAACTCTCCAGAGTACGGGCAGCAGCGTTCTCTGTGAGTTAAACCACAACACCACTGCCAACCCGCCTGCCAAGCGTGGCGATTATTGGCATATCCCCCCCCCCACCCCCCAATGGTCATGGAAATCATTCCGGAAGGCCTTCGTCCAGCAGTGGACGTAATGTGGCTGTTGATGATGATGCTCAGGGAGGTAACCTATACACCTATTACGTACGCCTACTTGTTGTACCAGAATTGATAAAAAATAGGTGCTTACTAAAATCTTGGCTTTACATTTACATAAAAGCTGCTTGGTAAGAAAATATGAACACATAGTAAATATTTATCAAGGTACATTGGTACAGTAGCAAGATGCCTATTAAATATTGTTCCAGCGAGGTTTGCCTTGACCTCTTGTATCTTTTTTTGTTGTTAATAATAATTAGCTCAATAGCTTGCTTGTTTTAATAATAACAACGATAAACATTAGCCTAGTCCGTGACACTCAATATTATTAAGCAAGTAGGTACTGAACACGTTTATTAAGCCTACTTACTATCTGAAGGAAAATTCATACTGTGTTGTTCCAGAAAGGTATGTTTATACTTTTCCGTACTTAAATTGTAGGTATGTACATCATCAGCCCATACTTGTCCACTGCTGGACATAGCCTCTCCAATTGGAGTGTGATCTATTTTCGGCTTCTCTCATCCAGCTTCTGCCAGTCATCTTGCGTATATCATCAGACCACCCTGCCTGAGGGCGTTCTACACTCCGTTTGCCGAGACGCGGTCTCCACTCGAGAACTCGTTTGCCCCAATGGTCATCGGTTCTACGGCTAATATGGCCGGCCCACTGCCACTTCAGCTTGTTAAAACGATGAGCTATGTCGATGACTTTGGTTCTCTGTCGGATCACTTCATTTCAGATTCGATAATTCAGAGAAACGACGAGCATAGTCCACGCTGTGCGACTTTGAGCTTGTGGGTCAACCGTGCCGTCAGTGTCCACGTCTCAGCTCCGTATGTCATTACAGGTAGGACACATTGAAGACTTTTGTCTTCAGGCACTGTGGGATCGCTGATGTTAAGACTCGACATAACTTCCCAAATGCTGCCCAATCCAGCTGAATTCTGCTGTTTACCTCGTCCTTGAAGTTGTTTCTACCCAACTGCAATGTCTGCCCAAGGTATACGTATTTTTGAACAACTTCAAAAACGGTGATGTGTACTGAAATCGGTTCCGGTAGAACATGTTCATCGAACATGACCTTGGTTTTATCCAAGTTCATCCGTAGGCCGATCCGTAAGTAAGTAGATATGTACGTTTAAAATAAAATTTATACTTTTCGGGCCCAAAACTGTAGGTCTTAACATAAGTTAGTTTTTATTCAAAGATCAAAGCACTGTTTTCTGTTGGTAGTAGTAATACTGGTATATAGTAATATTATCAAAACAGAAGCCCAATAATCACTTCCGCGTGAAAACTTACGATAACGGTATTTGGACGTTTCTAGAACAACCATATTTTTCATAAGAATCATTGTGTTACTAAAATACAGGTTGACAGATCTTTGCAGACATATTATGTATTAGGTATTAGGTAGCTCACTTTTGCTTTCATAGTCAGACTTAGATGGACAAATACCTACTCGGTATCTTTACAGGTCGTCAACCTATCGCCTAATACTCACTTTCGTACCTAAAATATTCCTTAGGTCACCATCCATGCCGAGCATTGGAAGAAATACACCTAGTAACGTCCCAAACCAGGAAATTTACAATTGACTTTTTTTTTAAATAGTAGCTATCTTGCTGTATTTCTTCCTTTATGCCATGTGATGATCAGTATGACATGATCTAAAACAGCTGATTAACGAATGCTTGTTCATGTCGGATGACTCCGGGATCTATAAAGAATGCGCCGGTGTAATCCTTATGCCGCGCCCTTACTCGCGGACAACAAGTGTCTTAACCCTTAACGAGGCATTGGGAATATAAATGCCACTATTTTATAATAATTAATTTTAAAAACAAACTTTCTGCCTGGTAAATGTTTAACTTACATATCGTAATATCGTAACGTACCCAGTTACCTGTGTATAATATTAGCTTACCCGGCAAACGTTGTTTTACTGATATAAACTACTTTTGTACATTTCATACGCTCAGTTTCATTATAAAAAATACGACCACCACGTTTTAGACTTATAACTCTGCAATTGACGCTTTTCTCATATTAACTTCTACCCTACCTTCTTAACTTCTTGGGGGACGAATTTTGAAAAATCCTTTCTTATCTCACGTAAACATCATAAAAAGAACTCGTATGCTAAATTTCTGATTTCTAGGGTCAAGGGTTTGGGCTGGGCGTCGATGAGTCAGTAATGAATGAATCAGTCAGGATCAGAGTTATCACTGATAGAACTTTGGTTTACTTTGGATGCCGCGGTATATCCTGGCTCTATTATGAGTCGCAAGTGATGGAAAAAGATGTACCTACATTGTTGTATTTACGTATCTGTATTGTCAAATATTTTGCACACAAATTACTACACACAAAGTAACACTTGAATAACTCGGTATTAACTTCTATTGTATTAACTTCTATTATATTAGGTAGGAATATTAGGGCAGACCTTATTGTTATAATGATCAAACATTTCCAGAAATATTGTGTTACCTGAATAACAAATGTCCATAATTAACGTGGGTAATTAGTGGTTAAAATACAAAATCGCAAAAGCTGAAGGATAAAACTTTGAGAAAGCATAATATTAATTCGCATATACGTTGTGATCGGCTTTTATAAAAGCGTATAGAAGATGCGAACACAAAAAAAAGGAGACGCAACGTAGTTTTTCTTAAAGAGGCTAGGTTACATTTACATAGATTAATACTTTGAAATTAATCCACTATCCTAACAAGGAAATACATTAAAAACTAAAATATTTAAATTTGGCTCGAAGCTTTAATAAAATTATTAGGTAAGAAAACCGATTTATCCCTTCCGTGGATAAAAGCATAACTTTTGCTGTATGCGGTTAATAATCGTGATCCTTGTTAGCATTTATTGTAGATAGTTTAATTGACACAAAATAAAAAAAAAAACGAGAAACTTACATGTCGCAAAAATTGTTGTCTGTCCAACCGGGCTTCCTCTGCAGGCCAAGCACAGGCCAAGAACGAGTAAAACCGCAAACTGTACTTGTTTCATTTTGTTTGTGTGTATATAATATATTACTTAGTTACGTACAACAATCAACGGAGCTGTATCGATATGTATATCACTGGCAACTCTTGCGCATCGTATGGCGTCCCGTACTATTGGACCATCGTTTATATAAGGCATCTAATTGTAACGACTAATCACGCGAATAAATAACAACCGCTTCGTATCAAATACTAACGAATATTAGGTTAGCTGAGGTTACGTTTAAGCTAAACACTCTGATTAGAAATGTTGCTGTTTGCGAAAACAATGTTGCTGAGTACTTAAAATTGTTTTTAAAAAAAATAATTAACTAGACAGATACTACATGTACTAAAAAACATTCTGTTAATTATAGACTGTTTTGTCAGGAAATATCACAACGATACAAGAAAACACTGCGTAACTTTTGTTATGGGATGGTAGAGATAAATTTTTAATTTACTTAGTATCTGTACACAAATGGACGACATAATATCCCTAATAGGTTCATTAACAATTTGTCAGCGAATTTCGACACATTGAGAATTCTTTGCCAAAAGTGAAAATATACATAAGCCATTTTACAAAATTGTCTATATAGATTCTAAACTTAAAGATATTATTGTCCACAAACTTACTACAACATAATTACAACTGTAACTTTGTAGAGTCATTGGCTCTCGGCATTCTTAAGGGCTTACTTATTCGGTCTGGAAGTACTACTCCGAAATCGCATGATTCCGAAAGAAAATATTTTTACATGAAGTCGCAATATTCCGAATCAACAAAAAAAATAATTAGGTACAATCAGTACGTAAATATCTTATCGAAATAAAAACAAATACTTAACAGTGTATTTTGAAAAAAAAAAAAACAGCTTCTACTTCACAAAAACAAATAATAATAGACATAACATTCTAAAGAACTGAAAACTAGGTAGAATCTAAGCCTCTGAATGAATGTTGGAAATTCTTTGAATGTATGTTACAGAATAAGATTTGTTATGGCGACGACTGTATTATGATGGCTGAGTTAGACTTTAGTTTAAAAGCTTTTTTCGTTTCGTATTATTTTCACAATTTTTTTTAGGCACTCACTTGCAAATTTACAATTTGTCTTCTCAAGTATACATACTGAGATACAGTGGACCTTCAATCCACACATACATATAGAGGATTGAGAGCCCGACTTATCCGGTTATAACTTCGTTACCTGACTTCCACTAAATCTAATTCTTGGTTCCACATTTATTTCAAGATCTCTCAGAATCTCCAGAAAATTTCATAAAGATAAAATATATAATAAAGTGGTGATTTGGGAATAGTGCTCTAGTACACTTATTCGAGAACACATTGTACAATCTTTACTTAGGTAACTCACAATGAACAAGCGTTTGACGTTCAGCGATGTGGTCTACGATGGAGCACATTTGTCCATTAGGTACTTATTCACCCGCGACTTGAAGACCTCCAGACTGTACTCCGCAGGAAACACAGACTCAGGCAATTCCACATCCTGGCGGTTCGCTCTATGAAAGTAGACGCAAACCGTTTGGTTCGCGTAAATGGTATATCCACCTGGTTGGATGGATGACGTTTTGCCATTCTCCTGATTGTCCTATTGTAAAAGCGCAATGGGGGAGTATTAGGCTATGTTCATATTGATGAGCCCAATAACGTTTCTAAGACGTTTATAAATAAATAAATAAATAAATAAATAAGACCATTGCTCGGGTTATTTTTACACTCAGTATGTTAATTTCTTGTTCTTATGACCGACAAAGAAGATTCTGATTTTGATAAAACTCTGCTTAAATAGTACAAAGCTCTCTAGCACTTTTCTAACACATAGTTACAGTAAATCGTTATTTGCATCACTTATCACATTTTGATGCAATGTTCATAAATTAATTGTAATAGAGCGCTAATGACACTCACCTAGTTTGCTTCTTTTGCTAATTAAATTACTCTCGCTTTTAACGTTCATTCGAAGAAGACCCTTCGATGTCCCTTTGGATCGGACGACGAATTACGAATATATATTTAACTAGTTGTACATAATTTGTGCCGTTCCTGTGGAAATTTCGAGATTATAGTATATGTGTTAATCCAGATTGTCAGCTAGCTCCGTAACCAATTTTATTAATATCGCTCCAGCCGTTTAGACGAGAATAAGTAACAAACTTTCGCTTGTACTATTGGTGCGGCTAAAAAGGCTAATTTTGGCCTTTTAATGTTTTGGGCTAAGTAGGTAGTTACAGTCTGTCCAAGAATCTGCTCTACAAATCTAAGGTTGAAATTTATTTGAATGACATTAAGGTTAATTTTTACTTGTCGCAGTTAAGCAGCTCTACCTTATTGATTTTTTATTGACACAAGAGGTGTCATGAAAGGTGATGAACCTCTTTTTTTGTCAACCGTACATAGATATAGGCCTGGATGCCTCGTAGACACGTGGCGTCGACGGCGAGCTGAGAGCGCGAGGAATGAGCTGGTCTGATGACGCAGCAGTTGCATAGGACAGGAAGGCGTGGAGCGATCCTGTAAAATCCCTTTGTGCCACTGGGGTACCGTCAGTCTTTGCGACCTTTTACGCCTTTTACGACCTCTGCGACGGGAAACATTAGACTGAGATGGTGACACATGTATTCTATTCGCCGTCACCACACGGCTCAGTGATTATTCGACCAGACTCCTTAGGGCATTGAAATAGATAATTGGCCGACTGTACTTTCAGTAGAATACGTTTCCTTACGTACATGTTATTTAGGTACATAGAGATGTTTTCAAATAGCAGAAATTGCGCTTATCAGCTTGCGGACTTGGAATGTGTTTTTGGGTTAGCCTCGGGCGGGACCGTTGGTCAAGGGCAAATATCGGCATTTGATTACGATTCAAGTACGTTGTGTTGGTCTGGGAGTTTCTTCGACAGTTCCTCGAAAAACGTAGCACTATCTTATGTAGGTAGGCACTATCAAGATTTACCTACTTACCTCGTGTAACTATCAATTGTTTTATAGAATATTAGTTGTATCGCGCGGTGTTACTTGCGTTTTTTCGTTCCCGTGAGAATTTGGGGATAAAATATAGCCTATGTTACTTCAGGAAATGTAACTTTCCAACAGTGAAATAATTTTTCAAATCAAACAAAAATCAAACCTTTCCTCTTTATAATATTGGTATAGATAGTACTAGTTGACCTGGCAAACAATGTTTTGCCAATATACATTATTAACAGAGTTTTTTTATTATATTTGTTTTATTATTATATTAATACATCACACATATAAACCTTCCTCAGTGATCACTCTATCTATTGAAGAAAACCGCATACAAATTCGAAGCATAATTCTATGTATAATCAATAATAATTCAATCTATTATAATCTCTCCCTACAGACAGCGTCAGGAGACTTTGTTTTATACTATGCCCAGCTCTACTTTTCCCGTACTGGGGGTCGTAAGAGGCGACTATGGGAACTCTCCAGAGGCGTGTCGGACCCGTGACACCACCCAATGGCACCCAACCGGTGGTGTCAAGGGTATTTTTCAATCCCTATGATATTACCAGTGGTACCTTCGGAATTCTTTTTTTATCATGACACACGAAAAACGAACTGCAAGTGAATATAATATTTATTGAAATAAAAGTAGGCAGAGCCTCATTCAAGCTGGGATATTTTACATTTTAGTATCGGAGTTTATCTAACGCATGTATTACGCTGATCTCATTGAATGAATTGTCTACCTCTATTAAATGTCAATACATAAGTGTAGTTAATATGCCCAAAAAGCAAGCCGCTACCTAGCATTGTACCAGTAGGTAACCTAAAACCGTTCAACGCACACATTATAATAATGTCGATAGCGAAGGTCTCTGTAGCCTTGGCAGCAATTGTTCCGGGCACGCGGTTGACCCGCAACACCCCGTTGATTCACCCGCGACTGGCCGGCATATCAGCAGCACTCGTGACTTGGGAATCTGTTTATAAACACGTTGCGATTGTTTTCTGTAGGCAGATAATAATTGATACGATGAATTTTGTGGCACGGAGAAAGATATCGGAAATAATAACATACGGAAAAATACCAAATAAACAAATAAAACTTTACTGGCTCGTGCTGGCCAGTGATCAATGATACAAAACACATATACATCAGTACTATTTACTCCAATTCATGGCGTAAAAAGTAGCATTAGGGATATCCGGGGTACGAGAGGGATTCCTAACACATTCATTATTTGTCAAGCTTTCATCAAACTTTGTGTTTGACTACTGTTTAACAGTGCCAGTGCACGCCACTGGCTTTTACGACAAGGTAGGCAGTAATGCCCAAGGATTGACACCTATGTATAGGTAATTTGTCTTTACGAAATATACACACATATACCTATGTACACAACCACAAAACACAGTTAGCCTGTGTCGTGAGTACAACAAAAAAAGATCTAGCAATAACTATATTATTAGGTCGGGTAGCCAAAATACTAAGGTAGGCAGAGTCATTTTGCCTATATGGTGTGCACGCCACTGCTGTTTAACTGTATGTAGTAGCAATTATAACTACTATGAATTTTGTCTATCTAACCGCCAACTAGGAGAGTATCATTTTCCAAAAGTCTTATCACCCCATTAAAGATTATAGACGTGATGAAGTATTTAAATATAAATTATGTATATAAATGTATCCGAGAGGCTATAGAAACGCTTGAAGCGCAGCGGCCTTGCAGAACAGTGATTAAGCAACGGTCAATGGGGGACCGTTTTGTTAATTTCCAAAGGTCACACACTCGAGATAATTATCTAACAGTTGGAAAAAAAAACAGAAAAGAGTACTCATTCGTTTGTTTTTCTTTAATTTGGACTCCGGCTACTCTTGTAATCAGCTTTGTAGGTACTATAGTCGACTTAGTTATTAATAATGCTTTAATCAGTACTGTAAAAGCATTGAATTCTCAAAACCGTACGGACATTCCACGGACAGAATATGGCACCAATAAAACGTCTTAAAAATTTATTCAAAACCCTTTCTTTGCGATTTAAATAATTTTATTCAGAACAATAAATTGAAAATGTTGTTCAAACATAACAGCTGATACAAATTTTAAATTGAATCATTACATGATTCTCGAAGTATATATTTTTATACAATAAATTTCATTTTTAACAAGGAATGAAACTCGACAACTCAGTTTTGAGTCTGTATTATGACGTCAGACAAACTCGTGCCGTCTTTCCAATAGAGTTTGACAACTATAATGATGCAGGGCAGCTGTCAAATCCGGCGATTTGAGAGGCTTGAAAGTTTAGGCCTACTAAAAATCGTTACTATGTATTATCCACGGAAATTTGTGCGAATCCCCTCAGAGATTTCTCGTCAAACTTTTCGTTGGGACCAGCAGAGTTCTGTAATAAACAAAACAACATGTTATCTTATGATTGTAGCGAGTGACGAAATCATACATCAAGTTTCAAACTCTGTATGTTAATAAACAAAATGAAAATGTATCGGAAGTGTTTCGGTCAGTAGGTAGAAATATTTGGCATTACTGCGCACTTCTCGTAATACAAAATATACTAAAAGCTCACTAGCTTGTACTAGTACCGTAGTGAAATAATATCTCTTTCTTTCGTAATTAATAGTTTAACGAATGTATGGAAAAGTGATCTGGCAACCCCCAACTTTCGTCTCGCAATCCACCCAACAGATGACAGTTCTGTGCAAGGACCAAAAAATACAGTAAGTAGTATTTCGACTAAACTGCTTACATAGATATAGAAAGTGGCAGCACTGCAGATTAACAGCATACGCACTGTGATTGGCTGTTATGCCACGCATCGTGCGATTCAGCTTGTTTTAACAAATCACAGCGCGTCATACTCGTATATCTTGTCACTGCTTTCTTGGAGCGTTGTGCTAGGGAAGCTGAGCAGATGTCTTTGCGTTTTTGGAAATAAATGTCAGAGCAACAACGAACAATTCCTCTGTGAAGGAAAGCTGCCACTTTCTATATAGTTCTAGAAACTAACTGATAAAGAAACTAATGATGTTAAAAACGATTGTGAGACGGCTAACTATTTATTTTTATTTATTAGTATTGATTATAGCGGTCGAAAAGGAAAGTGATGAAATTTCCTGTTTCACTAAAACATCAAAAAGGTAGAATTTGTTATATCGTCGCTTCCTTGAATACATTTTAAGAGTTTCATCCGTAAGCTTTACCTTGAAAAAAAAAATATATGTGTATGTTTCTTATCTTGGAAATTAGGTACATATGTAGGGACACACCAGATGAAATGTGACGATTCGTGCTTCTTCAGAGTTCTGTAGTACAGAGTCCAGCAGCCTATCCAAGTTAAGTGACACCTCCTGAGAGTCCCTGGGGTCGACCAGCCCAGCTCTGACCAACTCCATGGCCACGCCTTCCGCACTGTCCTTGCCGAATGTGAACTTGAAGTTGATCTCCAAAAGTTCGCCCAAAAAGTCCCTGAAAAATTGTTTTAAAACATAGATAAGCACGATTAGAGTGCCAGAATCATTAACTTGAGTAAAAATCTGTCATTTAGAAGAGCTTCAGAAAACATCTATCCTAATATGAAGGTAATGTTAGGATAGCGCACATAACTATAAAATCTCTTAAATTTTGTATAAAAATAGCAATGGTGGTCAGGTGGAAAGCCAAAAGCCGCTTTCTGTACCGCTTGGAGGTAATTTTATACAACGTGACACTCAAAGACTCGCAGGTAAAAAGTCTAGGGGTTATTTAATGGTCTAAGAAACCCCCCTATAGTAATGATAAGGAATTAGTTTTTTTTTAATTATAAATATATAATGTAATGATGATAATTAAGTTTTTTTTTAGTTAATTACTTCAGGAGCAGCAGCAACAGGATACTTGCGTAGTGTAAACTATAATTCTACGGAATTTTAAATACACTTCACGCCTTTTAATCCCAAAGCGGGGTCGGCAGAAGCTCTTGCTAAGCGAATGCCCACGGTTCACCAAGCGTAATTAACCCAACGTGTTAGGGGGTGATTGGCTCACAGATTGCCGTTATCGGATTCAAACAAGTGGTGGTGTGCGGGTTTCATCACGAATGGAATATGGAATTTTACTTATAAAATATTGGTACAGGTTTAATTGTTTTCAATTGTTGCTATTAAACGTAATTAAAAAGAAATGGGCCGGTCTAAATGGACCTTTAGTCTATCGAATCAACGTGACAATAACATGTAAACATAACGCTGCCCTATCACCTAATATGTTGCGTTTAGTTCGGTAAATTACCCATGATGTAGTTCAATTGAACCAGCACTTGATCTTTAGGTATCTATCAGATCACATGCATCGGCTTGGTTAGG
>SJJU01000629.1:0-100344 GCA_012932125.1 Conopomorpha cramerella | reverse complement strand
ATGGGCCGGGTGAGTAGAGGTCCCCCAGAAGGACATATACAGACCAGATTGGTGATGTCCTGGCCGAAGGTGGCGTGAAGAGTACTCGAAACCGGAGGTCATGTATGAAAAGATGTATGAATGTAGATGAAGCGGAAGGGGTATGTCAGGATCGTGACAAATGGAGATCTGTAGTCTCTGCCTACCCCTCTGGGAGTCAGGCGTGAAGTGTATGTATGTATAGGAAGAACAGAAAAGATGTTCAAAATCGAAGTCTAATGGCATATTTACCATTTACAAAATATACTTTTATAGAATAATATACTTGAATATGTGATGCATGACACGTGAATGACACGTGTTGCTCACTCTTATAAATAACTAGTTGACCCTGCGATCGTTGTTTTGTCAACGTCTAAATATGAAAAAGGAAATGCTCACTGACCCACTGGCTGATAATCTATGTACAGCCCAAACGGCTAAACGTAGGAGCTTGAAATTTGGCAAGGAAGCTTAGGTAAGAGTGCGCTAAGAAAGTATTTCTGAAATTCCCAAGAGAACGGGATTTATAATGAATAAAAAAAATACACTGCACGCCTTTTAATCCCAAAGCGCAGAGGCACTTGCTTAATAAGCAAATGCCCACGGTTCACCAAGCGTATTTATAATGAACTAGCTTCTCCGGCAAACATTGTTTCGCCAATATACATTATTTTCGCAGCGCACGCAACGGAAGCCCTCAAGGATAAAAAATTTCCCCCGTTTTCTTCAGATTTTCCATTATTTCTTCGCACCTAATAGTTGCAGCGTGATATTATATACCCTAAAGCCTTCCTCGATAAATGGTCTATTCAACACAAAAAGTATTTTTCAATTCTAACCAGTAGTTCATGAGAATAGCGCGTTCAAACAAACAAACCCTTCAGCTTTATAATATTAGTATAGATATGAGCAAAATAATGTTTACCGGGTCAGCTAGCATTGTATATTATGATGAAACACTGTTTTCCCTGCTATCATATGCGTGTATTATACTGTTACGTACGTGGGGGCTGGGTACCGATAGAAAAATGACACTACTACGAAAATCAAGAATAACGCTTTATTTCGGCACTGTAATTACACAAACTAATTACAATCGTTAAACTAAAACCGCTAATAAACACTTTTACAATCACACAATCACTTGTTAACTCTTTTTAATTTTCTCTCTTGAAGTTCACTGTATCGCTGTTTAGTTGAAACTGTCCCGCCGACTTGATCGTCGCTCTTTATATACCAACGGTACACAATCCAGAACATTCGAGTAGGTTCAGTACTTTCCGAGATCCGACTTCTAATAATAATAATTAAAAACACTTAACCGTCCACGTCAGCCGGCTGCGTGTTATAACCTACACCCAACAGTATGGTAAGTAGGTTTATACCTACTTGTGGTGAGTCGCGTCGGCCGGCTCGCGTGTTTATACCTACACCCAACAGTAGGTAAGTAGGTTTATACCTACTTGTCGTGAGGTAAGGTAAGTACTTGTGTACTTGTGGCTTCTGAAATATACCACACTTTTCTCGATCTTTCAAGATCCTTCTACTACATTCTGACGCATATAGGCACTGTGTAGTGGTTTGTATGCGTCGACTTGGATACTGGAATGTTCTTTAGGCCTACGTAACATTTGGTGTCAGAAGTGGGATAGAAAATGCCGAACTGGAGGGCGTCCAAACCCGGAGCCAACGTGCAGCGGAGGGCTCTACGGCAACCGTGGCTGGTCCATCTACTGTCACTGCACCGGCATCGTCACCAAGACCGAAGGCCGAGATTGACCTTAACACCATCCCGATTTTATTGAAGGAACAATCACGAGCCCTTAATGAAAGCCAAAGGGAAGCTCGGCAGGCCCGGGAGGCCCAGGAGAGACAGGCTAAAATACAGGAGGAGCAGTACATGAAGCTGTGTATCAGTCCGCGGGAAGCCGAGGAGAGACAAGCTAAGGCCCAGCGGGAAGCCGAGGAGAGACAAGCTAAGGCCCAGCAGGAAGCCCGGGAAGCCCAGGAGAGACAAGCTAAAGCCCAGGAGGAACAATACAAGAAATTGTGTAATCAACAGGAGGAGCAGTCGTGTATGCTCCGTGAAGTGGGAGAGGCCATTGCAATGTGGAAAAATGAGATGACGGAAGTACAAGGGAAACTAGCCGATATGGACATCAAATTCGAGAATCATCTACATAACATCAATGAGAAGATGGAGGACTTTGAAAATCGTCTGCGGAAACTGGAGGTTAAGATGGTTTCCGGAACCAGCAGGTCTGAAGCCTCTGTATGTGGAAACTTCAAGGTGCCTCCGTTTGACAGTACTTCCTCGTGGAATGCGTACAAGCTGCAGTTCGAGTCAGTCTGTCAGGCCAATGGATGGAGTAAAGAGCAGGCGAAGACAGCACTCATATTGGCTCTACGAGACGAAGCTTTCACCGTACTGGAAGTATTAGGTGATGAGAGGACATATGACCGCCTACTTGAGGCGCTGGAGACTCGTTACGGAGAGACATTTGGAGTACGTATTCAGAGCACAACTGAAGGACCGCAGACAGGGCCAGGACCAGTCTCTGCAGAAGTGGGCCTTGGACATAGAGAAATTGGTGAGAAAGGCATGCTACTTCAAGCTTTCATCGATGGTATTCGTGATATGGAAGTAAGTACATACATCGTCGTTGGGACGGACCATATAAGGTAGTGACCAGGATTAACGACGTCACGTATCGGATACAGAGAACCCATCGCAGCCCATGCAAGGTTGTGCACATCGACCGGCTGGCCCGATACTATGGAGATAATCATGCTCGAGACGAGCACGTTTTAGAAGGGGGTAGTGTTACGCCCCGGGGTCGAGAAAGTACCTGTATCTACTCGAATGTTCTGGATTGTGTACCGTTGGTATATAAAGAGCGACGATCGAGTCGGCGGGACAGCGAACTTCAAAAGAGAAAATTAAATAGAGATAATAAGTGATTGTGTGATTGTAAAAGTGTTTATTAGCGGTTTTAGTTTAATGATTGTAATTAGTTTGTGTAATTACAGTGCCGCAATAAAGTATAATTCTTGATTTTCGTAATAGTGCATTTTTCTATCGGTACCCACCCCCACGTACGTAACAATACCTTCCTCAAAAATAAAAACTCCATCACAATCAGTTGCGTAGTTTTAAAGATCTTAGCATACGTAGGGACAGATAGTGGGAGGCGACTTTATTTTATACTATGTATTAATAATAACTCTACCTGGGTCAAAATACGTTATGCTGCAAGTAACGCGATAACCCCACTTTGCCTTAAGGTATATAACTTATTTGGGTACCTACTAGTGGCGAAACTAGGGGGTAAGTCGGTATTACAAGACAAACCTATGCCAGGCACATTAACAAATATTATCAAGGAAATTAAGTAGCGTAGGGATTTATTATAGCTCAAACAAGTAAGACAAATAAACAATTCTAAATAAGCATTGGTTAAGTGCCTATTTTTTACTACCGGCTTACCTCCTAGCTTCGCCACTAGTACCTACCTAACCTATTTTTATTATCCGCATCTATGATACATTCGTATGTGTCTCGACAATTTTTGCAGAATCGGTACGCCCTCACGGTTTACAAATAGTTTTAAATTTCTTTTGTCTATTATGACTTTGACTGTTGCTGTTCACCGTTCGCAATTTTAAAGACTTTCACAAATACAAAACACTCATTCAATATCTTAAAAGATGAACACTTTGTTTTGTGTACGGAAGAAAAGTTTGACCTGCGCATTTCAGTTGTAACTGTGTAGAGAAATGAAAGCATTAGTCAGCTAGTGTACCGAATTAACGGTGCGCCATTAGCAGGAATTTATTTACGGAAATCTCCACATCGTAAATTATTCTCATCCAAATTCAGATAAAACCTTAAATCAAACACGGTGTCGAAACTTGAGAAAGTCACTCAGTCATTGATATCAAACAACTTTTTCCAAGGAAACATGTTGGGGATGGATGGAAGGATGTCTGAAACGAAAAAAAATCACTTCTTCATACAAACTTATCACTTAGTCGGCAGTAGCAGACTTCAGACTCCTGTGCACCTCCAGAGAGCACTTCTCCTCTCTTCTGGTCCGACTTCAAGATGACGCTGGCACCGATACGCACAATGACGGTAACATGAACCTACTGGATATTCCCACCAACATTCACGTTTAAGTCAAACAACAGTCAAATGTCGAAAGCGGACGTCACAACCTCTGCGTTTTATCCCGGATTTGGGAAACTGGTCTAGTACCCGCTGAATGGAATCAAGTTCTTTTAGTAAAAGTTCCAAAGAAGGGGGATCTTTCCGTATGCGACAATAGGCGCGGCATTACCTTGTTACCTTCTGCCGCAAAGGTACTAACAACGAAGATACTGCTCAATCGCATAATGGAAAGTAACGGACACACTTCGTGACGAGCAAGCTGGATTCCGTCCTGGACCCTCTTGTGCTGACCAAACCAATACGTTGCGCATCTTTATAGAACTATATAAGTGCCGAGTGGCAATCCGCTGTACCTCGTGTTCGTTGATTTTGAGAAAGCCTTCGACACTGTGAATTGGAGCTCACTATGGCCTAGCCTAAACCGCAGAGGAATCCCAGCCAACATCATCGCCATAATTCGCTCCCTGTATGAGGGCAGTACTTGCAGAGTGGTGCACGAAAACGAGCTGGGAGCACGCATCAGTATCAGCGCCAGTGTTAAGCAGGGCTGCTTTCTGTCTCCGGTCTTGTTTATTATTTTATTGAACGACATAATGCGTGAAGTGACATCATCCTCAAGAGGCATAACGTGGAGCTCACCTCGGATTATGCCGACGACATCATCTTGATTTCGCTCGAGAAGCTAGAAGACCTTCGCGTGGCTTCAGAATCAATAGGCCCAAAACCGTCGATATGAGGGTGAAGTCTACAAACACCGACCCAATCGTGCTCCAGCAGTCGGAGCACGGGGCTACCAAGAAATTTGTGACATAAGTCATGATTTCCAAGTCACAGTCGTGAAACGAATCACAAATCCACAGCACGGTGTATACGTCAGACTCGATTTCTTGCCAAGATTGACTTATCTCACAGTGGGACTCATGGATTTAAGAAAACAAAATTGTCTTTGCCCCCAAGATCTAATTCGTTCATTCTTGAACGAATAATCGGTTATCAAGCATCAGTGTACGCAAAAAAACATAGACAACATTTTAATGTTTGACGTGAATATGACAGATTATTGACAATCAAATTTTCATATCCGTTGTTTACAATTGGTTATGTCTTGCTATTTAAAATATTTTTGCAAAAACTTTTGAACATGAGTGATAAAAAGCAGTACGTAATAATAAAATGATCTCCTCATATTTATAACTTTTATTTCTTTGTTGATCTATATAACCTCAAATTTCTAAGTTCATATTATTCATGTTTCGTTGCAGTTGTAAACTTTCAGTGCGAAACTTATACTCATAATAGTTTAATCGATGATATTACTTTGTTACAGAAACAGGACCACTCATATAGAAAGCCTAAATAAAGAATTCGCCAATGAAGACTTTTCGGGGCCATGGGGTCCAGAAAAATGAGCCTCAGCCTAGCGCAAGCTCAAACATTTGCTCAAAGAACTAGGTCCAAATAAAAGGCAGTAGAAGCAGTTAATACAATTTTTAATATCATGTGTGTTGTTATTTTGCGTGCAGATTTGGCGGGACTTTAATTGGAATCTAGGTTCTAGATCTAGGTGAAATCCAGGTTCTAATGCCGAATCCATTAAATGACTTTAAAGTTTTTCTGAGTGTTTTTATTATAACTTTCTTCCTAACCTGTGTAAGACTATTCCACGAAATTACAGAATCACAATATTAAAAGTTTAAACCGGGTATTATAGTGTAAAGATCAACCAAAGATAAGCATTCAGCTTAGCTTCGTTTTTTGCCTGACGTTTCGACACAGTAATAATAATATATACTGGTTTACATATTACATTACATAATTATATAGGCATTACGGGTATTATATTATTATATTATACACTTCATGCCTTTTTTTAATCCCAAAGCGGGTTAGGCAGAGGCATGGTTCACCAAGCATATTTTAACCCAATGTGACAGGGGGTGAGCCCATCGCCGTAGTAGGGTTCACACACCTTGTGGTGTGCGGGTTTCATCACGATGTTGTCCTTCACCGTACGAGCGTTGCGTTGCGTACATAAGCTCATGATGATGATGAATATCATGTCAGGGAGCGTTTCCTTAACAAATTATAACAGAATCACATTGTGTAGTGCTGAAAATAAATAGTTTCAAGCTTGAGAAGGATTTCATTCAAGTGATCATCTCTTGGCTACTGTCTCATTTTCCTCAGTGTTGGATATGTGATAATTTAAATAAATAAATAATAATTCTTGACCCCTAGTTTTTACTTTAAACAAAATTAGGCATAGAAATTTAACTACAAAGAGTCTTCCCCTTCCCCCACCCCACAATACTGTAGGTAGGAATGAAGGATGGCTGAACAATATGGCTCCACCAGTTGGTTGAGACACAACACCATTTGATTTACCAATATTTTAAGTACAGTAGTAGGTAGTTGGCTCCACCAAGCTTCTTCAAAACAAAACCTTTTTTAAAAACATTTATATAAAACAAGAAACTTATATGCTACCCATATTACCTTCCTATTTTATTTTTCTAAGTACCTACCTACTTATCACCTTGTATCCATTACTATATTATAAGTAATGTTTGGTGCTCAATATGACAACGCTAAGCTTTGATATAGTAATGGCAGCCCAGTGCATAGTGCTGATAATCCTTTTATGTAATTTTGTTTTTATTGTTAAACCCTTCCTACTCTCTAGCTTGCGGAGTTAATACAACGGTAGTAACATCTTCTGATAAGAATGTCTGGGAAAAAGCATGAATGTTTTAATCATAATGGGGCGGTGGACCCAAATACACTTAAAATATTGGTAAATCAAATGGTGCTGTGTCTCCACCGACTGGTGAAACCAAAGCCACAAACAAATTCACCTTGTATGCACTAGTGGAGCCATGGGTGGAGACAAGACCCCAAAGGGGAGTTGTCAGCGGTCAGGTTTGGACAGAGTTCTAGGGACAAAGCTACCACAGACTTTCGTCTGATACGTTAGTATATTCTATCGTCATCATCATCAGGCACATAACGTCCACTGCTGGACGAGGGCCTCCCCCAGTAACTTCTATATAGTTTGTGAAAGGATCGTCGGAGTCTATGATATTTCTTCTACTTATTTTGCGTAATCTGTCCTCCCGGCGTCGAGTTATCACATAATTTAAATAATTTACAGACATTTTATCACCTTTTTCAGTACTTTTTTGCACCCAAGAAACTTTATCCGCACCTATAGTCAATCGTGACATAAAATTCTTTGACGAACTGCCAAAACGGCAAAATGACGTCACGTATATCACATCCGTGTTAGCTTTTTAAGACTCAGAACTCCTGTTCAAATGTCAAGAAACCAAGTCACGAATGAGTCACATCACTCTTTGAAATCTTGAGTCCCCGTATTAGTCAAATAAGACGCGTTGCTTATGTCACGCGAATTGTGACAGGAGTGTGTGACTGGGCTATTTCTTGGCAGGCCGTGCTCCGCCTGCAGGGCGAGAAAGCTTGCAGACGGTTTCTCGTTTCGTTTACCTTGGAAGCATTATAACCAGCTATGGTGGGACAGACGAAGACATAGCAGCAAGAATAAAGAGAGCGCAGGCAACCTCTACTCAGTTGAGACCGGTGTGGGAGTCCAAGCGGCGCTCTTCGGCTGTGAGACGTAGAGAGTGACAAAGGGTCTCACGAACCAAGTGTTCGTGAATAAATCCCTGAGGTCGATTCTCCGCGTATTCTGGCCGAACACGATACGTAACGAGGAGCTATGGGCACAGTGCTGTCAAATCCCTATTGCGGAGGAGATTGCACAACAGTAGGGACACGATTCAACAAGGCGAACATCTCGTTCGAATACTCACCGGTTTCTTGGACATGTGGGCATATAAGATAATCTATGTATGTGTCTACCGCTAGCACTCCGCAAATCTGGAGACGCTTAGACTGAACACTTTAGTGATGGCCGAGGTACCCAACAGCCCCGTTAGTGTCAGAGTTCTAGTTAGTCTCAGCTTCTGCCCTAACTTACGTACATATTTATATGTTTCCTGGTGGAAGTGTTTGGATGTTGGATGTGATGATATTTGTTACATTACGTATGTACAAAAATACATACAGGTTTGATAGGTTTTGGTCCATGCGGAATCGGTTCTGACAATCTACGCCCCAGATTGTTCACCGCATAATTTCAGCAGTATAATAATAATAATAAATATGTCGGGACATTTTTTACACACGGTCACCTGACCCCAAACTAGGATACCCTGTACTATGGGTGCCAGAAACTGATACACTTACATAGCAGTATTTCTCAATAGACATTAATACTGAAACTACGCGAATAAAATCGCCGGCATCCACTAGTGTTAAGTATTTGGTAACTGTTGTTATTTTTTCCAGTGCGTATTTCCCGGAGAGTTTTCCCCAGCAGTCGGCGGAGGTGCGGCCGTGCAGCGAGACGCAGCGTCGCCGCTGGCAGCAGCGTCTTCAGCGCCTGCTGCACCCTGTCAGAGCAGCTGCTCCTCCGGCAAATTGATGGATGAATTACCGCAATAATTTTGAAAAACTTAAGGCTCTAAATATTCCCAGTACATGATAAATATATTATTTCATTACACAAAAAACGCGGAGCGCCTTTCATCTTTATACGAGACATCCCCGAGATTGTTGTCGTTTAGAAGCGCAAGCGCAACACATGTTCTGTGCTGTCCGTTGTGTATATTCCATGCTAGTGATCAGGGGATGCATGGACGTGTGTAGTAGTTTGCTGGAATAAAGCGTAATTATAGACCTGATTTAATTGAATATTTCTAATCTAGGTAATCTCTCAACTCTATTATTTTGGCTATGAAAATCGATAGCTTCTGTTTTTGAAATGTGCCAGTTTACAAACAAACATAAATAACATGTTATACCTATTTTATTGTCGATTTTATTATAATATTATACAATCGCGTACCCTGACAATCCCAACCCCTGACATTTCCAACAGTGAAGTCATTTTTCAATTCTGTTCATTAGTTTCGGAGCCTATTCAATTCAAACAAGCAAACAAACAAAAAAGCAAACCTTTCCTGTGTCTGGGTGTTTTATTTATATAATGTTTATTTAAAACAAAAAAAAAGTATTTAAGTAAATATATCTCGTTGTCTGATTTCCATAACACAAGTGCTTTGGCTACTTAACATGGGATGAAGGCAATGTGTGTGTTGTTGTAATATATTTATTTATTTATTATTTATTATTCCTCTTTATAATATTGGTATAGATACACTGCAACATGTCTAGTGGTCTGGCCAGTTGTTCGTGAAATACGTTATAACCAGCGTACACATGTCAAACTTGTTAATGTTTAACCGTTGGAAACGTAGGGTTAGCTAACACAATTACAACTTCCATGAACATGAGCGCATGTCGGAAACCTTTTCGCGGACTATCTATAACAATATTCTAAAGAGGAAAGGTTTGATTTTTTGTTTGTTTGTTTGAATTGATTCGGCTCCGAAACTACTGGACATATTTGAAATTTTTTTCACTGTTGGAAAGGTACATCAATTATGGATTACGACCATAGAAATAGAATGTACAAGAAGAACTGTCATCACTTGAAAATGTGAGCAATGGAACGCGCATATGTGTGTGATTTTAATTTATGGGTGAAGAATATAGTGTTGTCTAGGTTGTAGAAATGTATGTTATGTGGAATATTATTTTGGAAATGGTCAAGGAACGTCTTTTCATTCCGCTCTTTTAACTCATTCTTCTTACGTACTATCAGTTCTTTCACTCTCTTCTTAAGCTCTTATACTGAGACATTTGCCTTTCACGTTCACCCACATTAGTTGCTTGGTTATTGGCTCTCATGGCCAGCACGTCCAACCGCCTTTTTCTTTTCATGCACTCCCTTGCTTACTTCTAAGTAATTGATGCAAAGCCGTAATCGTTCCACTTTACAAAGGTAAGGGCTCACAGTAGTAGTGCAATCATTACCGAGGAATCAGCCTTCTCAGCTTGGTTTTGTTGTTGAGGACGATTATAGTTTGATGATTCACTCGGCATAGCATTACTTGTCATCGCATTTACCGACTGATGGTCGTGGCGAGAATTGTTGTTTCCTCTGAATGAGTTGTAGGTAATTGCCCCTGTATGAGATATTATAATTTGACCTACCTCGGTGTGGTCTGAACGAACTCCTGTTGAACCTTTGTCCGCGCCAGCCATCGTTCGACTGGCCCCTGTAGAAACCCTTTGTGTGGGGGTTCCCACGATGCTGATAGCCGCGATTCGTAAATTAATGTACGACCCCTTCCTCTGGAAAATCTGTTATTTCAGAAATTCCTGTGAAATTTATTATTTTGTTGAGCATACATACCAAATACATTTGCGGACGTTGACGCCATCTCTTCATCTTTCGCTTCTTGGATAGCATTTTTAAGGGAGTTAAAATTCCTAGCAGCAATTATTGTACTTATTCTCCGATTTCTTAGGTCATCTGCAAATCGCTTAATTGCCAAAATAAAATGAGATAGGTAGTGATTATAAAATATAGCTATTAATTAAGTCATATGAAATTAATATAAGAGGCAGCAAAATGCATAAACACAATATTAGCCCAACTCAATACTCAATATCTTTATTGCATTACCATAATGTTATAGTAGATGTTACAAATTTAATACAGTGTATCAATTATGGACCCTGCAGAGATACGTAAAAATAAACTTGCTTCGATAGTTAATCTATACATACTTAATGAGCTTATGAAGCTTATTAATTTATTTTATTGTTACTTAAATCCAATATATTACTAAAAGTCCATAATAAATTGAAAGTCCAATATATTATTTTAACATGTCGATTACCTCGAAATGTTCACCAAAACAATTAACTCACGATTTCCTGGGTTCACTGACACTTTCACTTGTTATTTTCCGAGTCACCGATACTCCACTTTTTACCAATTAAACTGCTGCGCCGCCTGGATCATTGACGACGATGTCGGGGTAGATGCTCACCCTCTGATCCTGTTGCCGTCTATAGTACACCCGTCGGTTAGCACTTTCATTGACTTCCTGATGAATCCACAGCAGGTGACATTTTCGGTACAGTCTGAACACCAAATACAGCAGTCCGATACCCACGAACAATACCAGCACGCTCATAAGCAAGCTCACAGCAGACAAATGATACTCGAGAACCGAAGCACTATTCGCACCTCCAGCGGCGTTCTGTACGATCACGGTTTCCTCATTAGATTGAGTTTTCCACATTTTTTATTAGTAAATAAATTATCTTCGTCGAAATGTTTACAACCGTCCAACACAAGTTTTATCGAAATATATAGGTACTGAGCCATTTCTTTGTTACTTCGTACTAGCACGTGTCGTATGTTGAATCTTTCCGGTCCTTATTTGGCACCTCCGAACACGGTTTCAAATTCGATCCTGGCAGGGTCGCCATGGAAAGGTTGAAGTACGTTTTAATACTGACATATATTCTTAATAGTACGAGATTAAATACAATATAATAAGTACAGTCAGGTGCACCGCACTACATGAGTATCCAGAGTAAGTAGATATATGTACCTACTGGGTGACGGCCGACGGGCATCGAATCGGTCCTTAGGTTGGGAAAATACTGCTTACTACCTCAACTCAGCATTTTAGTATTTCAGTATTCGTTAGATAACTGTATCTACCTAAGTACCACAGCACAATATCTTTTCCTGTGTGTAGGTTTATATAGGTTCCTATATTAGAAGACTACCTACAATCGTACCTGCCACAATAGGACTAAAAATTGGCATATCTAACAATCTAAATCAAATAAGAACATACGGTACAAAGTAGGTAGTAGGTAAATAATATATAAATTTTCTCATAACACTTAAAATTCCAGAGTCTTCATCTTCACTATTAGTTAAATTAATAATCATCTCATTTTCTATATGAATGTCTCTCTTAAAATCGTTTTCAATAACATTTTTTGTATGTGTTTGACAAGCTTCACTGAGTAGTCTCATCATTTTCGTGATAGTAAACAGTGATTTTGTATTATTGCGAGCAGCATAACCTGAAAAACAGCAAAATGTAAATTTCATGTTCACATTATAGAATAGTACCTGGACGGCCGAGCTTCGCTCGAAGTAAAAAAATCGATTATTTTCCCTCGATTTTTTCATAACCCCATCTCTAGTTACTTCAAAACCAAAAAGTCCCCCGCACCATCCTACGTATAGCATAGTATTACTACTCGGCAATAGATGTCAGTAAGAGTCGTATTAACAATTTGAGCAATTAGCCATGTACCTCCTACCTTAAGTGGTACATTTTTCTGCCTTTTCGTATAGGATTAAGCATCATTTTCAAATGTTACTATGAGAACCCCTACATGAAAGTGAATATTTGTCGAGTTATTGAATTTGAAACTTAATTTTTCTACATACAGTGGTTATGGCTTAAAAACTATTATTATCGCCACCAAATGTGAAAATATTATCAAATCAATACAACTATACGTCAAATCTTCTGTCAACGTCTGTCTCGTCTCTGTACATAAAAACAAACCTTGCGGAAGACTTGCAGAGAGCCAGAGCTGGATTTCATTGAAGTATTATTATTTTCACAAATACCTTGACAATCAAATGCCAATCTTAATTGATATCATTTATTTCTTTATTTCTTGTAGGTACAAGATGTTATATCTTAGAGCCTAATGGCACTGTATGTCGAAAAATAAAGTTTGAAATTCAATAACTCGGCAAATATTCACTTTCATGTAGGGGTTCTCATAGTCACATTTGAAAATGATGCTTTATCCTATACGAAAAGGCAGAAAAAAGTACCACTTAAGATTTGAGGTACATGGCTAATTTTTCATGCCCAAAAACACGGTTGGAAAGATGTTTTCTAAAAATTAAAATCCCTCTACATGCCAAATTTCATGAAAATCGGTGCAGCCGTTATTATATATATATATTTCATATATAATATATAATTGGAATCTCGGAAACGGACATATATTATATATTATAATTATATATATAGATTATATATACTATATATATATATATATTTATATAATATACACAGAATTGGCTTCGTTTAAAGATAAGATTAACACATATCTAAACGTGTCGGAGATCAAGAACATTTTTACCTCTAAAAAAAATCTAATTTATTTAAATCAAATCTAATCTTCTGGATTGGTCTCCTACCTAATTCCCCATGCCTGTATCAATGACTTATCACCACATTTTGGATAAATTATGAATGAATTCAGTTTTTGTAAAATATATTCTTGATTGCAATCTTCTAAAATGTACTTGATCCCTGGACACTTTTGATGTGTGTACACAGATACACGGTAAGTAACTACATGTAGGTACCTAATGCCTTTGCACCATACATATTTATTTATACATATTTTTTTTACTGCAATAAAGTAGGTATTGAACAAATAAATATATATGTATAATGTTATTAACTTTATTACTTTATGTTCGAAACATATTATTATAGAATAGCACAATAAAATTTATATGTAGGTAACTATTTTTCTACATACCTTTGCCTTGTGCCCAAATCATTTCGATGGCATTGTATTAATATTAATGTAATAACTTTTTGACCACATTCTTCGGCCATCGTGTCAATAACATAATTTACTATATTATAATATATTAATATATAATGAATAATATTGGTTTGTTCGGCTTGTGCTTTTTTACCAACGCTAGCAACTCCACTTTTAGCAATGAAATGCTTGCAGGAATATTGTTTCTGTGAAGCCACTCAACATTTTCTTGTTTTATATTAGAATTACTGGTAGCGGGGTTTATCAATTTGTTTGGAGTGATATGATGGTGCATTGTCCATAATTATTATTGAAGGTTCGTGCAAATTTTCAAGTACGGTCTTAAACCATGTCTCGAATTTATCTGAATTCATTTCTTCATGGTAGTCTGTTGTGTTTTTTCAGATAAATTCAAGTAAGCAATTATCCACAAATCTCTTCATGGACCCAGCATGACATATGATTAATCTGCTTCCTTTGACAATGGGAACCTTTGAAGAAGAGGCTTCACTATTGACAGTAGATAAATGCTTTTTGACTATTAGGGAAAACACACCGATTGGGACAGTTGACCGATCAGGAAAGTAGATCGATGGTTCCGGAGGGATATTAGGGTATTTTTTTCCGTTCTAAAAATATTCCATGTTTTTCTTGGTCGTTCTCAATGTGGCAATTTTTAGCTGAGCTCAACTATAGTCGGTCCTGATTCCTGATTCCCTCAGCGACAGATAATTAACATATACAATATTCTGTTTAGACTTTTTAATGTAATGTAAGTATGAGTATTTTTCTTTGTGAATAAATTAGAATAGTATTATTTTTTTTAATTTGACTTAAATACATTCTAGTCGGCGGTTTTCAATTTATACCTCATGCACACCTGGTTAATACCTGATAAGTTACAACAACGATCCGCATTGTTACTTTGAAACCTGGAAGGCGGTGAAATGATAGGTCACGTTTTTGTAACAAATCATCAAGTTTGACAGAGTGCGGCTTCAGGCTTCAGATAAGATAATAAATCGACTATGAACTGGCAATACTTCCTATCTAAACCGTCAATATGATACGAATTTGATTAGTATTATTATGTCAGATAGTACTTTTTGTTTTAAAAATTGCATGAACTTTTAAGATCAGATAGGACCTGTTGCTAGTTCAAAGTCGAAATGGCCTCTTGACTCTCTGTTGGATAATATTGCATAAAAGTCCGTTATTTAGGTTCAGCGACAATTCGATATTAAATCCTCAAAGGATAAATGACAAGTGGACGACGCGCGGATTCATCCGCGTTGTTAATATTAATACTAATAATATTATAAACAGGAAAGATGTGTATTTTTGTAAGTAAGGAGTTGCGTGAAAAAGTAACAAACATCAACAACCAAGGATCGAATCAGGAATGAAGTGATCCGACAGAGAACCAAAGTCATCGACATAGCTCATCGTTTTAGCAAGATGAAGTGGCAGTGGGCCGATGACCGTTGGGAAAAACGAGTTCTCGAGTGGAGACCGCGTCTCGGCAAACGGAGTGTAGGACGCCCTCAGGCAAGGTGGACGGATGATATACGCAAGATGGCTGGCAGAAGCTGGATGCGAGAAGCCGAAAACAGATCACACTGGCGTGCAATTGGAGAGGCCTATGTCCAGCAGTGGACAGGTATGGGCTGATGATGATGATGATGATGACATTAATTTTTTCAACACGTACACATTCTGCGTTAACGTACACTAGATACCATATTTCAATTGTAACTTAGGCACTCCCGCTTGAGCTGCAGCGGGTGTCCGAGCAGAGCCACTTTCAATGTCGATTATGTCGGAAACTGCAGTACGTACAGTAATAAATGAACTACGTGCACCTTATCCTTAAAGTAGGTAAGCTGTATTTGACAACCGATATGGAGTAGTGAACTGAAATGGTGGTTTAATGGTGTGCGTCAGGATGGCTGGACCATGTTGCATTTTTCAGTGTTTCCTTATACGAAAAGTTAGTACCAGCATGGTACTAGTTGGTACCTATTGTAGAATAGTTGGTACCTACGTAAAAAGAGAATAAATAGCATTTACAAGTGGCCCGCCATTCTGACGTCAGGATGGCTGGACCATGGTGGAGTTAGCCTAGTTACGGTAACGTTGGGGGGGAAAATAGGTGTGAATCAGTTAGCCTATAGTTGGTACCTTCGCAAAATATCAATTTTATCCCTCTAGCCCCATTAACACTAAAGTTATAGCCATTTAAGTAAAAAATGTCCTTAGCAACCATTTTTATTGAAATATTCAGTTAAGTACAAAGCATTTGCGAGGTTTCTTTACATAAACCTATAGTTCCTACATAGGAGTAGTTAGTACCTATCGTCAAAACATTGGTACTTACGTATAATTAGAATAAATAGCATTTATTTATTCTGACGTCAGGATGGCTGGACCATGATGGAGTTAGCCAAGTTATCTCAACTTTGAGGGGGGAAATAGGTCTGAATCACATAGCATAGAGTTGGTACCTTCGCAAAATATCCATTTTATCCCTCTAGCCCCATTAACACTAAAGTTATAGCCATTTTAGTATAAAATGTCCTTGGCAACCATTTTTTTTAAATATTCAGTGAATTACAAAACATTTACAAGGTTTCTTTACATAAACCGATAGTTCCTATATAGGAGTAGTTAGTACCTATCGTCAAAACATTGGTACTTACGTATAATTAGAATAAATAGCATTTATTTATTCTGACGTCAGGATGGCTGGACCATGGTGGAATTAGCCAAGTTATCTCAACTTTGAGGGGGGAAATAGGTCTGAATCAGATAGCATAGAGTTGGTACCTTCGCAAAATATCAATTTCATCCCTCTAGCCCGATTAACACTTAAGTTATAGCCATTTTAGTATAAAATGTCCTTGGCAACCATTTTTTTTAAAATATTCAGTGAATTACAAAACATTTACTAGGTTTCTTTACATAAACCGATAGTTCCTACATAGGAGTAGTTAGTACCTATCGTCAAATCATTGGTACTTACGTATTATTAGGATAAATAGCATTTATTTCATTCCATCCATCCCATCAATATTCAACCCAAAAAATCTTAGACAGAAAATATTGTCCCTTACTCAAACTTCTCTATATTTTACGTCAGTTTTGGATTGAAAGTTTAATTGATTTTGATCTGAGTTGGTATCACTTTGGAATAGTTGTATAAAATACCGAGTTAAATAGTAAAACCTTGTATACGTGAAAAGAATTGTAAAGACCTGTTTACACGTGCGGCCTGAATAATAACAAATAAAATAAAAATAAATACACTTCACGCCTTTTAATCTCAAAGCGGGGTAGGCAGAGGCGCTTGCTAAGCAAATGCCCACGGTTCACGAAGCGTATTTAACCCAACGTGACAGGGGGTGAGCCCATCGCCGTTATAGGGTTCACACAACTTGTGGTGTGCGGGTTTCATCACGATGTTGCCCTTCACCGTACGAGCGTTGCGTTGCGTACATAGGCTCTGAAAAAGAGTCCCATTGGGTGTACCAATCTTCAACATCCAGTAGCCGGACTCGAACCCACGACCTCACGGTTGTAAGTCAAGTATCCGACCAACTGGACCACAGACGCATTTATGCGCGTAACAACGTTTCTAAGGCCATTGTTCGGGGTCCTTTTACACGCAGTATTCAATAACGATTAAAAAACCGATTAATATCGAACATACATTTGAAGACTTCGGTCTTTTTTGACAGGGAAAAAAATGACGGTGGTACCTTATTCCTACTAAACAGATTTCAACAAAATAATCAGTATAAATAAAACTCTCTACCAGTGACCTTAGAAACTTATTGCGCTCGTCAAAATGAACAACTTTTACTATAGTTACAATTCTGAGAAATATTCAATTCTGAAGAATTATTTTTCCACTTTTTAAAAGTTGTTAATTTTGAAAAGCAGAAAAACGTTTCCACGGTCTTTTTACACCGAGTATGTAATTTGACTTCTTTCACAAATGAAAAAAAATCTGGTTAGTTGTTGACATGTACTTAAATAAGTGCCTTAGTAATTAATATTGATGTGTAGATATAATGTATATAAATTTGGTTGGTCTATGTAAATATTACTTTTATTTATTATTCAGGCCGCACGTGTAAACAAGTCTTACAATTCTTTTCACGTATACAGGGTCTTACTATTTAACTCGGTATTTTATACAATTATTCCAAAGTGATACTCAGATCAAAATCAATTAAACTTTCAATCCAAAACTGACGTAAAATATAGAGAAGTTTGAGTAAGGGACAATATTTTCTGTCTAAGAATTTTTGGGTTGAATATTGATGGGATGGATGGAATGAAATAAATGCTATTTATCCTAATAATACGTAAGTACCAATGATTTGACGATAGGTACTAACTACTCCTATGTAGGAACTATCGGTTTATGTAAAGAAACCTAGTAAATGTTTTGTAATTCACTGAATATTTAAAAAAAATGGTTGCCAAGGACATTTTTTACTAAAATGGCTATAACTTTAGTGTTAATGGGGCTAGAGGGATGAAATTGATATTTTGCGAAGGTACCAACTATAGGCTAACTGAGTCACACCTATTTTCTCCCCCAAAGTTGCCGTAACTTGGCTAACTCCACCATGGTCGAGCCATCCTGACGTCAGAGTAAATAAATGCTATTTATTCTAATTATACGTAAGTACCAATGTTTTGACGATAGGTACTAACTACTCCTATGTAGGAACTATCGGTTTATGTAAAGAAACCTCGCAAATGTTTTGTACTTAACTGAATATTTCAATAAAAATGGTTGCTAAGGACATTTTTTACTAAAATGGCTATAACTTTAGTGTTAATGGGGCTAGAGGGATGAAATAGATATTTTGCGAAGGTACCAACTATAGGCTAACTGATTCACACCTATTTTCTCCCCCAAAGTTACCGTAACTAGGCTAACTCCACCATGGTCCAGCCATCCTGACGTCAGAATGGCGGGCCACTTGTAAATGCTATTTATTCTCTTTTTACGTAGGTACCAACTATTCTATGATAGGTACCAACTAGTACCATGCTGGTACTAACTTTTCGTATAAGGAAACACTGAAAAATGCAACATGGTCCAGCCATCCTGACGCACACGTTAAATCTTACCATTTTACGGTAGGTATTTGCATAGGTGATTTGATAAGTTATCAGTTTTCGTGATATTTTGTGTGTAACTTAAGGACGAGAGGGAAAACATTTACCTTCTTGTCTAATGACATTTTAAGTTTATGACTTTCAGCCTTTACAGGCATGACCATTTTCTTGGCGGACTGTACCTAAAGGTACTTTATAAAGTCCATACTTTCGGCATTCGCTAGGGTAGGTATTGTACGCTGGATGTGTTGAATAAATAGTATATAGCTGGTATTTCTGATATTATTTATTTACAATATAATGAATAATTTTGTATAAATATTTTCATAAAACCACAAGAGATCATCTGCACTGGGCGATTTTAATCACATAAATCTCTCAATTTAAATAATATTAACTAGCTTTTTAAACAATTATATGTAAATATCAAGAACTGCACTGAATTTCTTTGGCACTAGACTCTTTTCCTTCTGTCAATGCTCTGGATTCATGTATAAATGCTGCATAAGTTACACCCTGCAAAAGAAAAAGAAAAATACTGATCAATGAGCAATGTCGATTGCTGCTTTAACTTGAGTAAAATGCAATATTAAGATAATTAGATTTTCACATCGATTTTATTTAAATCGAACAACCATTGCAAGAGCCTCGGAACCTGGATTTACCTGTTGCAAAGCTGCCCTAACGAAACCCTCATTGGCGGAAACCGTGAGAGCTTTTAGTCTGTGTCCAAAGTTGAATATTATTTTAGAACGCAATCTGACATGACCTCGCACTTTCAAATTTTTCCTAGGGTAGTCGTCTTCACCTGTAACAAGATAATAATATAATGGTACACTTAAGCCACTAAAACTTAATGTCTACACAATTACTTTGTTGTCTGATGTCTTCTAGATAACATTTAAGAACAGTGAAACATAATTAAAAAGTCGAAATAGCCAATGGTTAGCCAAGGGACTTGACTGTTTTATATTTTAAAATTTGTTTTGCATCTCAATTTTATGCTTTAGATATTATTATGAAGATAACTGTACGCTTAGTATGCAATCGTCTCATATTGAGCCACAATATCTTTTTATTGCTCATGTCAGACTATATCTATAGAGATTCAACAGCCGCCAATAGCGTGCACTATATAGTCTGCTTCGTGCGGCGACGCGAGCAGAGAGAGCACAGAGAGAAGCCGCCTTCTAGTCAGATCGTGTTCTCAATGGGTTAGCTGCTCTGACACGCGCAATAGAAATAGATAACGCTTCGAGATAAGTATACGCATCTATGCTAATCGTACTGAGAAGACTGACCTCCAAAATCATCAGGTAGAATAGTTAACTTCGCCTTCAGTTCCGCCGTACGTTGCTTCTCCTTTGGACCACCCAATGTATTGACAATTTTCTCAAAATCGTCCCAAGCTGTTTCACAGCACACCAGCTTTTTATCTGAAATACAGTACGGACTTGTCATTACATAGTATAAAATAAAGTCGTCTCCCGCTGTCTGTCCCTATATATGCTTATACCTTTAAAACTAAGAAGCGGATTTTCTTGCAGTTCCTTTTAATAGATAGAATAGATACCAAAGGAAGGTTCATAATATGTATAATGCATGCATAATATAGTAAAGGACGACTATATCAGCATTGTTCACGTGCGCAGCCAGGGCGGGCCGCTAGTTGAATATAAAACGCAAAGCCCAACTTATTGAATTGATTACTTGGCAACTGTAAAAAAGACTAAGTACCTAGTCTAGTTATCAGAACACCCAAATTGCAGTTAGAAGTTTTATACCGAGTGTAAAAGGAGCCCGAGCAATGGTATGGCAACATAATGTCACTTCCCGAAGAAAACAATTGTCTCTGTTTTTTTATAAGTTTTTTTTTTTTCATTTCCCCGCATAGTCCCCATAGTAAAAGTTGTTCATATTGACAAGCCCAACAACGTTTTAAAGACCATGGCTCGGGGTCCTTTTAAACCCATTATCGCGATTTTCATTACCGTTTCCAACATAAAGCTTTAATGAAGAAAATGTCCACTAGACTGTTGGTTATAACACGGCTCACCTTTAAAAAGTTTGTCAATGACTGGCTTAACAGGTCTCTGCGCCTCCCACTCACATTGTTGAGTCAACACTTCCTGTTGGAACACATAATTACAATGTCCATTTGTCATGTTGCTGACGCAGGCCATCATGGTTGTGACGTCGAGGTTCAAAGTTGTCAGCTCTGGACTGCTTACATTATTTGAAAACTCTTCGTAAAGAGCAGAGTGGCTGAAACATACAGGTGCTTTAAGTAAAAATACACTTCACGCCTTTTAAAACCCAATTTTTTTTTAACATTACGAACAAGCGTTTGACCACCATCCTGCCTGATGTTAAACAGCGATGTGGTCTACGATGGAGCACATTTGTTCATTAGGTACCTATTCACCCGCGACTTGAAAACCTTCAGACTGTACTGCGCAGGAAACACATACTCCGGCAAGTCATTCGCATTCGCAGTTCGCACTATGAAAGTAGACGCAAACCGTTTGGTTCGCGTAAATGGTAAATCCACCTGGTATGGATGACGTTTTGCCGTTCTGGGTAAATCGGGGTAGGTAGAGGCGATTGCTAAGCAAATGCCCACGATTTACCAAGCGTATTGAATGTAACGTGACGGGGGGTGAGCCCATCGCTGTTATAGGGTTCACACACATCGCTGTTATAGGGTTCACACACATCGCTGTTATAGGGTTCACACACCTTGTGTGCGGGTATCATCACGATGTTGTCCTTCACCATACGAGCGTTGCGTTCATAGGCTCTGAACACATTGGTACACGTTCTTGCCGTGATCATGCCTTAAGGTCTGATTCATTTAGACACAAATGTTCAAATCACTAGCTTGTGGAATATGTATGGAAGTTTCAGATTCAAGTAGCAAATGCCCCTGTGGGTGAGGTGGGTGGTTAAAATCATTTTACTAATATAAAATATAGGGTAACTAACCATGTTCCTGTAGGCTCCTCATCTCCACTTTCAGATTCATACATGTCATCATCTTCATCTTCACTATCATCAGTAACATTTTCATTGTGATTTTGGTTTGGTAGAATTTCACCTTTGATAACAACACCAATGTATTTCAATTTGTCCGCTAACCTTTCTTCAATTCCACTGACAAATTCAAATACAACCTGTTGAATGTAATATCATAAATATTAGAGAAGATTCTCAAGAAGTTGAACAAGTGGATGAGTTTGTACATATTTGGATCTCTATTTATAAGTGATGGAAAGTTTGACAAAGATATTATTATTGAAAGAAGAGTGAGTGCGGGTAATAAAGTTAACGGTGCCCTTCGCAGTGTTATGGAGAGCCAATTCATGTTGAAAAAGGTAAAATTGGCTGTCCACGACGCTGTACTGGCACCTACCTTAATGTACGGGAGTGAAAGTTGGGGATGGCAGAAGAAGCATAAAAGTAAAGTCAATGCCGTAGAAATGCGGTCAATGCGGAGCATGAAAGGCGTGACATTGAATGACAGGATAAGGAATAGTGTGATAAGAGAAAGTTGCGGTTTGAAGGAAGATGGAGTGACCAAGATTGAAAAGGGCATGCTTCGGTGGTTTGGGCATATGGAGAGAATGGATGAAAGTCGATTGACGAAAGAGATTTATATAGGTGATGTAATGGGCCGGGTGAGTAGAGGTCGCCCCAGAAGGACATATATTGACCAGATTGGTGATGTCCTGGCCGAAGGTGGCGTGAAAAGTACTTGAAACCGGAGGTCACATATGAAAAGATGTATAAATGAAGATGAAGCGAAAGGGGTATGTCAGGACCATGACAAATGGAGATCTGTAGTCTCTGCCTACCCCTCTGGGAGACAGGCATGAAGTGTATGTATTTATATAACATTTGAAATATTTTTTCTTGCAATTCAAATCCCAGGCATTTGATTCCAAGTCAATCATTCAATTAATATCAATCATCCCTAATTTACAACAAAACGAGACAACAATATGGACAACCCGCATGTCGTCCATATAGTGAATGAGTAAGAGAAAATATCTTCTGTCCCTTACTGCATAGCAAGATATTTTACATTGAATTCCATACATTTTGGTAGGAAAGAGACAGACTGAATGCATTCAAGTCTAGTTGTGTTTGGTGTGAGCTCCATATCATCTATATCTACATCCCATCTGGACATAAATAAATTATATCATTTAAGCCAATATACTTACAGTAGGAGGTTTATACATGCAGGGATACAGTTTAGCGCATTTGATGTAGTCCTTAGCTTGGTCTACAATAGACCTAGCTCCGTAGGAAGCTTTACCCGCACTATGTGCAGAAAGCGACTTTGGATTTCTTGCAATAACTAGAATAAAGTAAACAAAATCATAAGAGTTTATTTGTGTTGTCCATCCTAGAAATGCCATCCCAAGGTGTTTACCTTACCTTCTCCTCGTTATACAAATTGTTTTTTCCTTGTATGACATTGGGGATACTGGGTAGGTATTTTATAGGGTGTATTATTTTACATAGGAATAGTTTTCAGAAAATGTGATCTGAAAGTACATTTTTTACATATAAAAATGTTATCTACCTTTAGTCCATATCATTCCTTGATCACTGACAATATCAACTATTAACTTTGACTCGTCATTGATGTGAAATACTTTGCAGACGGCTATAACACCTGGTCTAAGGGAGCAGTCCACCATAGCCCCTAAATGCCTCAGGTTTGAGCAGCACAACTGCTCCTCTTTCACTTTTTTTGATCTCTGAAGCTGTAAAAGAATAATAATAAAAAATTATCTATGATTAGATAATAATTGCAAAGTTTTACTGTCATAACTGTGATAGATTTAAAATGTTTTAATTATAAGATGTAAAATACTGTAATATTTAGGTACACATATTCGTAATTATCTTGTTTTGTGTGTCTACAATAAAAGCCTATGAATAAAAGGCAACTTAGAGTAAGTAAGTCCCTTACTCTTTTCAAAAACTCGTTTTCTTGCTTGATTTTCCTTTGCAATTTCATCACACCCTCAATGTGCTGTACACAGTCTAGTCTCTTGATCAAATCTTCACCAAGTTTAATTTTCTCTATCACAATACTAAGTAACTGGTCCATCTTCAAATTGTAAAGAAATAAAAACCTATTTGGATAATTCTGGACACAACGAAACGGAAAAATCTCGGAGAAAGTCCTCGGTTTGTTTTTATTTTTCTGGTGTTTTGGTTCAGTAACAGACCAATCAATCTGTCAATAACGAAACCTGTCAGCCAAATGCCAATATCTATGAACTTTTTCCTCTGGTTAGACTAAGACTTTAAAAAACTTTTTCCTTCCGTGCGACATACAAAATAGCATCAGATTCTAAGTCTACCCAAATGCGACTGAAAAATTAAAACTGTCAAGACTGTCATATCCTTGAACATAATTTTTGAGGTTATGTTATTGTTTCACTGCCGAGGCCGAGAGTCCTTACGTCTTGTAAAAAAATTAAAACTTTATAGGTAATCGTTTTTACCTTACACCATTATCAGAGCTGTTTCTACTTCACTATCATAAACACGTAGAGGTCGCATCATGAGTTGTTTAGCAATTACCAGCGAAGTTATAGCGATTTCACGTGGACTGCTCATCAACGTACTTTCCAGTGGAAAACACACTGTTTTTGAAGCTCATGTCACCAAGAAGAAGGAAGACGAAGACAGTATATCAGATATTGTTCTGTCATCAGACAGTAAACTGTTAGCCGTTATAACTTCGAGCTCCAAAGAGTTGCTTGTATACCGATTACCGGATTTATCAGCACCACTGCGATTCTCATTACCAAGAAGCGCCAGTAAAATTAGATTCACAGACGACAACAAACACATATTGGTTGCAGATAAAAGTGGTGATGCACTCATGTATGATATCAGTGAAAACGGTAGCAGTGGTACAAAAATACTGGGTCATCTGAGTTTACTTCTCGACATATTGGAAACTAATGATAAAAAGTTCATAATAACAACTGACAGAGATGAAAAGATACGAGTTTCATGCAATCCTAATACATACAATATTCAAACCTATTGCCTAGGCCATAAAGAATATGTTAACCATATTGAATTGCTGCCTCACAATAAAAGTAAATTAATAAGTTCTTCGGGAGATGGCACTGTGAAGATATGGGACTACAGAGAAGGGAATTTACTTGACAGTATTGATACTAACACTGATCTAAATGATAAGGATGTGTTGAAAGAATTTATCCAAAAAATGGACAGTGATGGCTTACAAGTTACAAATCTACCTGTATTAAATTGCACTGTTACTAAGTTATCAGAAATGCATAGTTTTGTTGCTGTGTTAGTACATAATACAAAAGAAATTCTCTTGTACACTGTATCTGATACGGGCCATGAATTGACACAAAGAATTAATCTTGATACATTTCCTACAGCAATTGTATTTCATGAACTATACCTATATGTGTATAATGAACCAAATGCTATTGTTTATAAATACAAATATGACAATGAATTCAAATTGGATAGTGAATATAAGTTTTTCGAAGGAAATCCTGCAATGAATGAGAGTGATTGTTATGAATCAATAAAATTATTGTTCAAAAGGAAATTTGATAATGTACAAGAATATCAAGAAAGAAAAAAGCAAAGACTTGAAAAAGGTCAATAAAAGTTAAAACAACTATAGTTGATGTTTTTATTTTCTCAACTTTGAGACTGATTCATTCTTTTCTTTATGTCTTGTGTGTTACAATGGGCAATAAAAAGCAGCATGTGTCTTTTTTAAATACTAATCTCGGCACATGTCCACACTCCCCTGTTATGTGACAATTTGGTAGTTTGGGTCGTAGAGCTGTTATGGCAATGGGTAGGGCACACAGCTTGAAGGACCGCTGTCGGAGGTGGCGACTGGGAAAGTGCAGTGTGGCATCCCCTCCTTACCCATGGTACTTCATTGGTTCACCTAGGTGGACCACGGGTACTTTTCTTTTCCAGTAGTACACCTATTTGGGATCTCTATTTACAAGTGATGGAAAGTTTGACAAAGATATTGAAAGAAGAGTGAGTGCGGGTAGTAAGGTTAATGGTGCCCTTCGCAGTGTTATGGAGAGCCAATTCATGTCGAAAAAGGCAAGATTGGCTGTCCATGACGCTGTACTGGCACCTACCTTTATGTACGGGAGTGAAAGTTGGGTATGGCAGAAGAAGCATAAAAGTAAAGTCAATGCCGTAGAAATGCGGTCATTCCGGAGCATGAAAGGCGTGACATTGAATGACAGGATAAGGAATAGTGTGATAAGAGAAAGTTGCGGTTTGAAGGAAGACGTAGTGACCAAGATTGAAAAGGGCATGCTTCGGTGGTTTGGGCATATGGAGAGAATGGATGAAAGTCGATTGACGAAAGAGATTTATATGGGTGATGTAATGGGCGGAGTGAGTAGAGGTCGCCCCAGAAGGACATATACAGACCAGATTGGTGATGTCCTGACCGAAAGTGGCGTGAAAAGTACTCGAAACCGGAGGTCATGTATGAAAAGATGTATGAATGTAGATGAAGCGAAAGGGGTATGTCAGGATCGTGACAAATGGAGATCTGTAGTCTCTGCCTACCCCTCTGGGAGACAAGCGTGAAGTGTATGTATGTATGTATGTCCTCCCACCTAGTAATTTTTTTTATGTATTATACTTTCTACATTAAATGAACCGTGTGAGGAGCCTGACCCCAGTTATAGCTAGCTATTAGTATAGCCATGTTGAGACTTAGTAGTCTCAATACATCCAAAAGGTAAATCCTAAATTCTACCTCTCAATTCAATCCATTCCAACACAAATCATTAAAAAATATATATTTTCTATTCAGGTTCACTAACAGAAAAATAATGGACCTAAGCTCACCTTGTGGTACCATGGGTGAAAAGGGTAACTAACTACCAATTGTTATAGCATGTTCTTCCATGAGCTTGTGTATTTAGTCTCTAATATAACATATTCCATGGGGAGATACACACACTGCCCAGATGGGGTGTCATCCACTTGAAAGAGAAAAATCAGTGATGTGACTGACTGAGTAACATTTCACACATCACCAGCGAGGGGCGTTTTCTGAAACTCCCGTCAAGCACAGATCTGAGAAATGCAATTCCTCCTTTAAAAAAAAAAACAAAATAAAACAAACAATGTTTAACCAAGTAATTGTTTTATTTAATTTTTACAAATCAATGTGCAAGACCACATGTTAGAATAACCTACACAGTTACAAAAATAATGAAACTTAATTGTATCAATCAATACAGGTGACTAACTGAATCGATACAATAATGTCTAAAAGATTTCCCTCTCGCTACAACACAATGAAAAGAAAAATTAATATATCACATTTCAACTAAACACAACAAGCTGTTTTTTTTTCTCTTTAAAAATAAACTAAGGAAAACCGCTCAAGGATTTGCATTGCTTCGTAGCAATATTAATACTTATTGCTTAGTCAGCGTGTGTCGCCATTAACATATTTAATCTTAATATACAAGTTGCCTTTCGCCTAAATGCAATAAATACAGGGGCAAAGAGAGAGGACCGATGAACGTCATAGGGTCGACCAACAAAATGGCTGCAATGGGAAATTTATTGGACAGCTAACTAACCAGTAACCATACAATGATGGATGACTATACTGTACAACAAATCTTGATTATAATATAATTTTGACGGAAACACTTATAAGTTGATATATATACATACAATAACACCTATTTACCAAAAATAGTAGGTACAGATGGAAATTACGTAATACATGGAACTGTAAATTTTATAAGGCCAGTATCAATTTTGTTGAAACCGGCCAAATGTATACCTAATCTAAATGGTTATATACTATAGAGATGTTATAATTTTACATAGTCAGCCATATTGACGTACCCCATGTCTCTAGATCGTCACAAGTTTACCTAGACTTGAGTACATTAGCAAAGTTCCGTAAAAGTGAACCGAGATTGTCCACACCGCTTAGAAGACTGTCAACTTCATTTTTAAGCTCCATGAGGTCAGGTAGGGTGTTGCAATCCGGTATGTTGAGGAGGCTCGTGAATATTTTGTCCCACAAGTGAACTTTCATGTATCTGAAAAAAAAAAAAAATTAAATACCAGGATAAAGTATGCATTTTAATATTTAACCATTAATGAGCTGACTGGACTTTATATAATACAATAGCTGACCTGGCAAACATTGTTTTGCTAATATACATAAACAGTGTTTCTCTGCTATTATAAGCATGTATCATACAAAGAATCACTCTATACAGAGTGTAAACCCCAAACAATTGTCTTAGAAACGTTGTGGCTCGTCAATATGAACAACTTTTACTATGGCGACAATGTGTGGAAACGAAAAATAAATTTTTCGATCCCCATACAAAATGTCATTTCCCGAGGCTATAATTTGTCTATTTTGTATGGAGATAAAACAATTTTTTTGCGTTATGCCAAAAGTCAATGAGGAGTTTCCTAAAAAAATCAATCTGTCAAAGATAGTTGAAAACGAAAGAGACCCCAACTACTTTTATCATCTACTAGCTCTCTCGGCAAACATTTATTTTGCCATAGTATTGGAGGAAATACACCTTTTAAACCTTCCCTGGACTTTCACGTGCGATTCAAGACCAAAATTAGCCAAATCGGTCCAGTAGTTCTCGAGTTTTAGCTATTCATTTTTATATATATAGATAGATGATTGTTCGTCTTCGAACTCGCTCTTTTTTTTTTTTTTTTTTTAACGATAACTCCTTATTGTTAAAATAACTACACACCTGGGTAATTTTTTATCAATGTTCCACTGTCCGAGTTTATGCGTGACCTTCATGTAGCTACCGCACAGTATCACATGGATGGTCCCGGCCAGACAGTACAGGTCGGTTTGATAACTCCACGGGCGACCCTCCCGCATCTCCGTACATGTGAAGCCCTCTGTTGCTATTAGCTGGAAAATTAAATAACATAATGTTACAAGAGTTAACGAATGTTACGAATGTTAGAGGGACCCGTTGGTGTAGTGGTGAGCATGTCTGCCTCTGCTCCGTAAGGTCGTGGGTTCGATTCCCACCGCTGACAGGTGCTTAGGTGATGAGGTTTTAAGCACTTGTTGGATGTGTCTGGGTGTTTTATTTATATAAGTATATATTGAAATGAAAAAAAAAATTTAAGTAATTATATCTCGTTGTCTGCTTTCCATAACACAAGTGCTTTAGCTACTTAACATGGGATGAAGCAATGGGTGTGTTTAAAAAAAATGTGGCATTATTTTTTGTTTTTAATTTATTTCGCTATTTTCTCAAAAGATCACGGTGTCTGTGTTCTATGTCCATCATCAATCAAAGCCTGCTTGACCGGATTTTTTTGCAACAACTACAATCAATATTAAAGTTGTATCGTATGTAGATATAAGCGTCTAATTGACAATCGACACAGACACCCCTCCGGACGACTTTGACATTTTCTTAATCTTGACTTGTCTCTATTTTAACTAGCCATTTCTTTACTTTGTCTCTGTTTTAAAATTGACTCTTTCCTAACTCGTGTCCATTCTGGACGATATTGACATGTTTTGAACTCGTCTCTTTGAATAATGCATTTTTCTCTAACATTCACTTAAGCATAAGAACTTTACCAAGTTTTACTTGAAACGAATTAGGAACGAGTCAGGTTCAGGACGGAGACAAGTTTAAGAGAGAGGACAAGTAAGAAAATTGCAAGTTAAAAAAGAGACGAGCTTGGAAAGTGACAAGATTAAGAACATGTCGAAGTCGTCCGGAGAGACAGACACTAGTCTAAATTACCTTAGTAAAAAAAAATCATTAATAATGCCTAGTGGAACCGTCAGGTGTTGCGCTGTCTTAAATTAATATGAATGATACTAAGAATTAGTGTAATTTTCCGCGCAATTCTCATTTATTTTCTTTGATAAGAATCTTTTTCCGAGATTAAATAGCACAACAGAAAAAAAAATTACGAAATAGGTCTCGACTTTCACGCGTAATACGTGGCTAAGGAGTAGGGATTCATTGTGATTATGTTATTGATTGAATTAAATCGATTTATAGAGAATAACAAGAGTTACTACAATTTCTTGCATGCTTTGAAATGTAAATAATATATTTTTTACCTCCTTAAATGAAGTACCATCTGGGAATAACGACATATCTATTGCGCATCCTAAATCAATTAGTTGAAGCGACGGCGTCCTCCACTCTTGCGTAGGGCTGAAAAAATGTATAACAAGATTAACTACGAATATATGAAGGGCATCTATCTTATTATAAAGAGCAACCCCTCTTACCCATCTTATTTTATATAAAAAATCAAGCACTACTGATAAAGATAAATGATGTATAAAACGTTCAATGACGTAATTTTCTTGCTTTCTTTGTAATTACGTCAGAAATAGCATCAATCATGATCTTAATATTGACAATGTAGCGGTAGCCTTTAATTAAGAAAACATTTTATCAATTTTTACTTGGCAGTCATAAATAAAAAAAAAACCAAACATTCGCAGGTCATAATAAATTTAAGCCTCAGTCAAATCACCTACAAAAAACGGACATACCTACAAAAAACGGAATGAGTCCCTTTATACCTACACAAAAAAACAAATGAGTCTGTGTCTATTTTTTAATTCGACGGTAGTTTTTTGACAGTTCCCATTCCTACAATTTTCTACTCTGCTGCAATCAAGTTAGAGTATATTTTACGAGATCAAGATTGTCGAGAGAAGACAGTTTAATTTACATAGGAATAAAGTAACATATCCCATGCATGTAGTATGCAGTATCCCATGATGCCCTGGCCGAAGGTGGCATGAAAAGTACCTACTCGAAACCGGAGGTCATGTATGAAAAGATGTAAGAATGTAGATGAAGCGAAAGGACCGTGACAAATGGAGATCTGTAGTCTCTGTCTACCTCTCTGGGTGACAGGCGTGAAGAGTATGTATGTATCCCATGCATAGAAATTGTCAAATTCGTCGTTTGAATTACAAAATATACTTTAGATGTTTAAAGTCCTACGCAAAGACGTTTGCAAATCATAGTGTAACAACTTACATTTTCATAAGAAGGAAGTTGTCCGGCTTAATATCGGCGTGTATTATCTGCGCCTTGTGCAGATAGTGGACTATTGACAGCATCTCCGACGTCAGCAGGAACACTATGAACTCGTTGATACATTTGGAAGTGGCCACACGAATTTTATTCGCAACGTCTAACAGTGAACCGTATTTAGAATACTCGGACACGAATAAGCTAGCGTTGTCGCCTATGTATGCTGTTGTGATGTCCATGTAACCGGGAAGCTGAAAATTTTGTACAAATTAGATGTATGAGGTTTTGTAATTGGATGTACAGTTAAGGACTGAGTGAGCGTCACACTTATTTTGAATTACAGGTTTATGAATATGTTGATACTTAACTTCATATTGACTGACTTACACTTACTACTTAAACAAAATTAAATATTGCCGAAAGTGTTTCGTTCAATGAATCCTTGACTATACAAAGGAATGCGCTAAGAAAATTAGGGTAAGGTTTTTGCCTAACTGCAGACGAGTACCAATAGACTAATTTCAAGTATCTATGCTGTCAAAAGCTCTTGAGTGAATGAAAACATTGTTAGGACTTAAACCACAAACAGGCCCACCACCAATCACATTCGGTTACTTAAACATGGGCATTTGTTTAGAACATATTATTCCTACGTTTGGGATCAAAAGTGTAATTAACTTATTATTAGTAAATAATATCACTACAACTCACCATAAATGGGTCCTTTATCCTAGATTTGATTTCTTGGCATATATAAAACTCCCATGGACGACTAGGTTTCTGATACTTCACAGCCACAGATTTGTTGCTATGCAGGTCTAGGCATAGGTATACTGCGCCATAATTGCCTTTACCTAATTGTTTCTCTATTGCAAACTTGTTGTTACCAACTGTAACAGCGGTAGCGCCTTGCATTTTAGGAACGGATTTCACTTCAAAGTAACCGTCAGCGTGCGTTTTATTTGGAAATTTCACATATTCTAGCAAAGAGGCCAGTAATTTCTTACTGAAAGGATCTATGACCGTCGGGAATTCTATGTCCGCTGGCCGTGGAATCTCACTGGTTTCAACAAGGGAAATTGAATGTGTAGACTTGTACGCGGCACATTCCATTGAATTCTCACTATCCACATCCATTCCATAGCCATCGGATTGGAAGTCTGACTGTCTAGAGTACACTGATGATATCCGGCTCTCCTTCCCAACAGAATCTCTACTGTCCTCGGATATAAAACCGCGAGCTTTAAAGTCCAATTGCCGCTTAGATATGTCCTTCTGTTTGTCGATAGCTTGGGAGACCTTCGCGGATTGTATTGGGGTATTCGTCTGGGCGGTTAATCCATCTTTACTATCAGAATCCGAGAGTCCAGACGAAGGCGGTATCTGCGCCTGCTCTGGACTAGACACGTAAAGGTTTTTGTGCATTTTCTGCGATATACTTGGACTATTTGTGAATTTGGGCGTGTTCGCGTTGTCTTTGGGCTCATTTCTTGGCGAAATGAAGTTTAGGAACTGGTTAGAGAATCCACCCTCGGAACTTTGTCCCATCTTGACATTCGGTTGATCGTGTCGTACGCTTCTTAGGGCGGCAGTTGGGCTTTTGTTTTGAGGTGTTACTTTCTGAGGCTCCATTGACGCCCTTTGCATGTGTTTCACGTGCATGTCAGGTGATGTCTGCATTGGCGTTTGTTGGTTCTTTTCTTTGCTTACATTGTGAGCTTGCTGCCTATAACTATTCTGCGCTTGCGGACTTGAGTACACTTGGAAAGGCTGGCTTGTCGCCGGCGGGTTGTATTCCGCGTTATTCTCGTGCCTATAACCCTGCGCTGAAACGTTAGCGTTGTAACTCTGGTTCTGATGGTGGGACGACGTGTTCGCATAAGCCTGCTGGTTGGCATACTGGTTGGGCATATGATAATTCTGCTGTGGATAATTCTGACTCTGCGGATGACTAGTTCTCTGATAATACTGGGCATTTTGATATTGGCCTTGATGCGGTGGGCTTTGGAAGCCCGGGTTTTGTTCGTAGGGATTCTGAGCTTGTTGTTCGGGATGGTACTGGTATTCCCTGCCGTAGTTGTGTTGCGGGCTCATTACGTGCGCCGGGCTGTGGTATGGCATTTGTTGGTTGTAGGTTGGGCTTTGGAAGCCGGGTTGTACGGCTGGGTTCATGTGGGGACTCTGCATTCCCGGATGTTGGGGACTGTGGTACGAGTTTGGACTCGCGTAACCCTGTTGGATTTGGTGCTGCGGAGGCATTTGATTAGCATATTGATGGTAGTTGTAATTCTGTTGGTAATGCGGATGCATCCTTTGTTGTGCATAGCCGTTGCCGTAACCTTGCGGCGGCGGCGTGGGTTTTTGGTACTGGTGATCTTGCGATAGATATGGCGTCGATTTTTCCTCGGTTTTCGGGTACGCTCGGACGAATTGACCGTTCGCTTGTCTCGGTTGTGTGGACACCGAGTGTCTTTTCGATGAGGTAGGGTCATTTTGTTGATTGTACATTGTTGTGTCGTAGTTGGAAGCCTGTGTCTTCTCACTGTACGGTGTTGCGTAACCGGTGAAGTTGTTCCTTGTCGATTGACCAGAAGAACTGGAACCAGATTTACTGAAATAGAACGGTTTGTTCTAGAGCATGCATAAAACACAAATCGGTACTAACGAAAAGAAAATGAATAAAACTAACAACAAAAACAAAGTAATAAATTCTACTTCCAACATAGTACGGAATGAAATCCGTCAAAATTAAAAGCCATGCTATTCGTGCAGTAACGTAAAACATTATCATTATAATAGTTTTACACGCAATTGTTCAATATGTCTTAAGTAAATCAAGGTCACAATATTATTATCACACAGAAGTACAATTCATACCTATTATACTCTCTAGTAGCTTCCATGATAACCGACAGACCAGTGCCTTGATCGACGGTGGCGTGTTGCGTCACTTCCGGTCTAGAGAAGTCTTCCTTTTTTGAAAACCCCAATTCCTGATGCTCTATCACACTTTCATCTATACTGAACTTGGGCACGGACATCTTGTGCTCAATGTTGGATGGTTTTTTGAACTGTGACATGTTCGGGGTGCTCGCGTCTTTGATGTTGAAATTGAACACTTGCGTGCAGGACGGCTCTTCAAAATATGTCTTATTTACCTGAGGATAGAATCTTAGTTAAGTTATCTGTTTTAATAGACGACTAGGATGTTGTAAGAATATGTTGCCTACCGGATTCAGTAGTTTAAACTTTATTCCCTGACTTTAACTACCAAAATGAAATGGATCCAGAAGTACATTCAATTTACATACATATTGTTTGGAAAGAGACAGAGTGAGGGTGTACGCGGCTTGCAAGTCTAGTTGTATTTGATCCAAGTCTAAAATCAATACGAAAGAAAACGCGAAGTGGAATACAGATGGCGCTATGTACGCTCGACCCATTTGTATCAAAGAAAATCTGTCTAAATAAGCCTACATTTCGAAACATATACAGCATCTTGTGAAAGCCTGCTTGCCTGAAAGTCTTAATATCGTGGGAGAGAGAAATAATGTGTTTTTCATTATTTTGCTTATGCAAGGTAATGTCCGATTCACCATATCGATGGCTTCCCGCCAAAAAGGTCTAAGCGACATTTAAGTATTTTTACAGGAGAGTGGCTTAAAGTTTAAACAAAGCAATGTTTTGGGAGAAAAACACATAATCTCTACCGCGTAAGCGACATCAAACTACGTCATACAGGTATGAAACCTAGACAAATCGACGCAGAAAAAAGGCGATCCAAACTGCATACTCAACTCATTTTCTCACTAAAATGTCTCTTAGGGGCCTTTTAGGCTGTGCATCAATATTGTAGGGCAATTCTTATCTACATACGTTTTCTAAATATGTATTTTTTGTTGGGCAATTTGGACTACATTAGAAAAATGTATACTCACATTTTGACGTGCAGCTGTTGTAGACGTGGGGACGGTAAATTTGCTAGCGTTTTCCTTATCCTGAGGTATCCTAGTATCAATTTCGGGCTCCAATGGCTTCTTATGTGTGTTGATAGCCATAGTCATCGATCTATCTTCATGAATATCAAACTTGGGAACTTCAAACTGTTGTACTATAGGTTGTACCATTGAAGGTTCTAAAAAAAATAAGCAAATAAAATAAATCGGCCACAAAATGTGCACAGACTTTTGAGAGAAAAATGCTATTTTTTCTGAGTAAAATTAAACAAATACATATTTTTCAGGATGACGATATAAAATGTTAATTACCATTATCATTGAAAAGGTTCCTCAATTCCCATCGAGCCTCTTTCGTGTTTACAGTGACGGAATCACTGAGCAAGTTGCCCATTAGACTTTTATCAAACTCCGCCACAAGATTATTTCTAACATAATTTGGATTATTCTCATTATAAACATTAGCTTCATTCTCTTTTGGCTTGACGTTTTCGTCGTTCCTTTTCAACTGGCTAAGTTCCTTCGAGTCCAAATTGACCAGCACTTTGGGCTCGCCGGGCGAATGCATGTTGGTTACTTTAGTTATATTTTGCAATGTAGGTATATTTATTGGCATTAATTGTGCTATGTGATCTTGTTCAGCGTCTAGTGCGCAGTTAGCGAGTGTATCTAGAGCGCTTATTTGTGCTAAAGACTCGTTGAAGCTCTGTTGCATTGGCGCCGGTTCTGCCTCAACTTTCTTCGGTTTTAGAGAGTATTTTCTCGATCGGATCTCTTCTAAGCTGTACTCTGTGTCGTCGACGTACACTTGTGTTTTGTTGTAACAGGCAATCTTAGTGGGGTCTGGTGGATCGGGAACGTTAAGTGGGACACTAAATGTTAAATCATCCACGCAGTACGCCAAATGGTTTGCTGGCAGCTTCAACACGTCATCTTCGTCTTCGTATGCTGAAATAATAATTAATGGCCGAAGGTGGCGTGAAAAGTAATCGTAACCGGAGGTCATGTATGAAAAGATGCATTAATGTAGATGAAGCGAAAGGGGTATGTCAGGACCGTGACAAATGGAGATCTGTAATCTTTGCCTACCCCTCTGGGAGTCAGGCGTGAAGTGTATGTATGTATGTTGTTGATAAAACTGGTGACAAAGGACAGCGCAAGAGCTTCCTTCCTGGATCGAATGAGTGCGGAATAACCTCATTGTGATAGGGCCACAGGGGTAAGCTATCCCAACGGGTTCTCCAGGTGATGACGGAATAATGGACTAAACTATGGCTAATAAATACACATCTAGGCTACGTAAGGTAACCCAACGTCATAGCGGAGGTGTGCCTATTGCCGTGAATGGTTTACACATTCATCATCACAGTAATCACTTTCACCTTATGGGTGTTGCAACAGATTACATGCATAGTACAGGTCTCGATCCCACAACATCCCGATTTCAAGTAAAAATATACGACGACTAGGATGGTGAACTTTACAAAAAAAAGTTCCAGATTAAAATTAATTTCTTTCTAAATTCGACACTCACGGACAAAAGGTAGAGGCTGATGCGGCACAACATTTGCATGAACCATTTTAATCTTAGCGTTAGTCCATATGCCGACTTCTCTCTCGTTCTCAACATTACCACAGGCCTGCACCAGCGACGCCGGACCTGGTTCCGCCGAGGCTATTGCACCGGATGACGTTGATGGGGCGTCCTGAAAACAAAATCAAGTTTCATTATTAGAACTTTCTAAACTGCAGTAGGCAGAGGTCATATTAACCGATGACAGTTGGGGAAAACGAGTTCTCGAGTGGAGACCGCGTCTCGGCAAACGAAGTGTAGGACGCATGATATACGCAAGATGGCTGGCAGAAGCTGAATGCGAGAAGCCGAAAACAGATGGCGTGCTATTGGAGAGGCCTTTGTCCAGCAGTGGACAAGTATTGGCTGATGATGATGATGTAAAAACTTTACTTCTATTAATTCCATACAGGGTACTTGCTAAGTACACATCACATCATCATCAGCCACATGACGTACACTGCTGGACGAGGGCCTCTACCAATGATATCCCTGATCGTTTGGGGGGAAATGTCAATCATCGGCACGCTTGGCAGGCGGGTTGGCGATCGCAGTGTGTTGTGGTTTAACTCGCAGAGAGCGCTGCTGCCCGTCCTCTGGAGGGTTCCCTCGGTCGCCTCTTACGACCGCCACGACAGGAAAAGTTGGGCTGGGGTGGTGACACATGTATTCTATTTGCTGTCACTACACTGCTAAGCACTTACCACAATTAACAAAGAGTGTGAAACCAAGCGACATTCTAGCTAGGTAAATACATAGACTTTTTAATGTGTGCGAGCATAAAAGCGTAATCGCGAGATATGTTTAGTTAGTAAGAGATGTGTGGAAGTGGAAGTAGGTGTCTGTTTAGGTGGTGTAGTTTCAAAATGCGGGAAATAGATATTTCGGCCAAAACACAGTTGCATGAAAATAAGAAAAAAAAATACACTTCACGCCTTTTAATCCCAAAGCGGGGTAGGCAGAGGCACTTGCTAGAGCAAATGCCCACGGTTCACCAAGCGTATTTAACCCAACGTGACAGGAGGTGAGCCAGTGGCGGGCCGTGAAATTTTCATCAGGGGAAGCTGTCTCCTATGAGTAGGTACATACGACACTAAAATAACATTAAGTAGGTACCAATTTTGTGCCAGACTACAAAATATTTCAATAGAAGATCACAACATCAATCACTAGTTTAGCAAAATTAATATCTCGTTACGTCCCAACATTTTGCTAAGCAGCTGATTCAGACGCTGTATGCCAGAAACAGAACTGAACAGATAGTTGTGGAATGTGGATGCCTTCCTCTTCCCAAAGCACTACATAATACCTTATTCTGCCTAACTAAGTAAATACACTAAAAAAACAAGAAACTACCTCATAATACCTTGTGTTTGCTCCAAGTTCAAATAAAAACAATCCCGGCGAAATTCGTCCGCGACTCTGCACTTTTCACTCATATTTAGTTCACAGAATCGACCCACATTTGTAAACAAACACTTTTACACACATCACTTTCACACCTTAGTCTCCATTTTTGTCTAATTTAATTTATTCTATAAAAAAAAGGCGAGAATGAACGTACATAACCTAAAACAATGCATACTCCATTGTAAATAAACAATACTTGCAATATGTCAACATGGCCGGCACCTCCCTCGCTCGCTCACACATACACTCTTGCTCTGTCGCACATATTTACGCATAGTCATAGCATTCTAGCCCTTATTATTCCAATAATGTATGAAAAAACGCGGAAGAAGCTGCGCTTACGCTGTGGCGTAAGTTTCTGCATATTTTTCATAGGAACGCTCCGCGCTAATAGACCGAGGTGAAAGGGATGTATACAGAGAAAGAGAAAAAATAGGAAGCTCGAGGTCTAGCAGCTTCCCCGGGCTAGACGATGCAATGAAGCGGCAACGTCCCATGAATTTGTTTTCGTTGATGCGCTAAATACTACGTTTTGATTGGTTGAGGCGAAATTTGTGTTACCTATCGATGGAACGATGATGCAACATTGCACGAATTTGTTTTCGTTGACACGCGGAAGAAGAGATTAATGAAAGATTAGTGTTTTGATTGGTCTAGAGCGAATTTGTGTTTTCGATACACATTTTAAATAACCGAAAGTCTGTTATTGATAAAAATGATAAATTGCCTTGCCTAATTTACAGTACCTACGTGACGACTAAATGTGTTATAGATACCTAACTACGCTAATTGTTTTAGTCAATTTGCCAGGGTATGCAGAGCTTATTTGCTTCTATGGACGTACCGCCCCTGAGGTGAGCCCATCGCCGTTATAGGGTTCACACACCTTGTGGTGTGCGGGTTTCATCACGATGTTGTCCTTCACCGTACAAGCATTGCGTTGCGTACATAGGCTCTGAAAAAGAGTCCCAATGGTACACGTCCGGTAGCCGGACTCGAACCCGAGCCTCCCGGTTACAAGTCAAGTATCCGACCACAGACGCTTAAATGAAAATAAGCTCACCTCATAAACGTTGACCATGACGTTAGAATTCGGCATTCTATTGTCAAAGTTCCCCTGCCTGACCACACCGGGCACGACGCTTCTTACACTGTCGCCCACCCGCTGTACCGGCACGTTCGCTATGTTTCGTCGTTTAAACGACTTTAGTGATGTTAGAGCCATACGTGTCTCGGCTAGTGCGGACGCGGCCTTCCTTTTCGTGGGCGAGTCATCGTGTAACATACGCTGTGCGAAGAACAGCTGGAAGTTTCTGGAATCATAAAGTGTTGGGTTTAATTTCAACTAGCAAACCCGGCGAACTCCGTTTCGCCACCAGATGGGTTCGTTTCGTTTACCCGCTTTTCTGTTGATTTTTTTCCTGAAATTTCTTTGCTATAAACCTCACGGAGCCCGAGACCTTTCCAACGAATGCAAAACCGTGGAAATCGGTTCGTGCGTTCTGGAGTTATAGCGTCAGGGAGGAAAACCCGACTTATTTTTATTACAGAGATTACTAACTTCGGGCCCGTTGGTGTAGTGGTCAGCGTGTCTGCTCCGTAGGGTCGTGGGTTCGATTCCCACCGCTGACAGGTGCTTAGGTGATGACTTTTTAAATGCTTGTTGGATGTGTCTGGGTGTTTTATTTATATAAGTATGTATTTAAATGAAAAAAAAAAATTAAAATATATATATGTATATATATAAGTAAATTATATCCCGTTGTCTGATTTCCATAACACAAGTGCTTTAGCTACTTAACATGGAATGAAGGCAATCTGTTGTTGTAAATATATATGTATATAATTACTTTGTTCCTTTATTAATTATTATTCAATGCCCCAGAAGGTGGGTATTTGTTAACAAATCAAGGATGGATAAAGATGATTTGTATAGAATCCAAGAAACGTGTGCGTTGAAAAGAAGCAAGTAGACGCGCACGTCTTCAGAAGGCCCGTACGGTGGGCTTGTCTCTGATTTTTTTACTCAATGCAGTGTCAATACCGTACATGAGTATTTTTCTAAAAAAAATAATCTGTCAAAGGTAGTGTGAGAAACGAATCAGACGAAAATACTTTAGTCTACAATTATTGTTCTTCGGACTCGTTCGGAAGCTTTTTAAAAGAAAACTACACATACATGTAACGCGCGACGAACAATCAACGCAACTTCATGATTATGTTAAGAAGAAGCTGCCTTAGTGGTAGTTTTTAACTATGTTTTCCATACAGTTGATCTACCATCAAAAGGACATTTGTTTATGGTTAGATCACATATCTATAATCACATAACGCAACGAGCAAGCTACGTTGCACATGTTGCTATCGTTCCTAAATAAATATTTAGATTATATCGCCTGCATCATTGACCGCCGTATTCATAAAAAGTTAAAATAATGACCCTGTTGGTCTATAGTCTGTTCATTCATTCGACGAACGATTTGACAGATGGACTGTCATTTTGAGGCGAAATTATGCTGCCGGATTATCAATGATAGAGATGTATTTTCATAATCGAATGAAATCAACGAATTAAAACTATCAAATGTACCGATCGGACGACGTGAACATTTTTTTCTCTTCAACTAATCGGACTGATTTAGTTACCTGAATGCCGACTTGCCCCAAGATGACTACTTATTAAAAGTGTAGTACAACTTGTCCCGCTATGACAACATTTTTAAAGTTACAGGAGATCGTACCCTCGTGTCCAATGTCAAATTGAATTTTGGGTAAAGTGGGCATTGAGGTACTAAATCTACTACTAATAGGTACTATAATTTTATTATTTTATAGACCAACTTGAACTTTTGCTTTCCTATTGGTCCGGACAATAGGAACTTTAGTTTTCTTAGACTACGTAGTACTGCAAATAGGACCACGCGTTTGAGATGATTATAGACATGAGTAACGGCCTGTATACTGCTTAGGCCCTTAGAATGATATGCGAAGAAAATGTCAATAGATATCTGTCACCATTATTCCAGCTTCGTTTGCTCAGAAAGCTTCGATTAAAAGTTATGCCTCAGTCCGATCGGTGGGACAAAGCGGAATTACAATTTCTGATAATCCGATCAATTGGACCAACTGGAAAAAATTGTTTATGTGGTCCGGCCGGTAAGACTAGAGCAGTAGACCCACCTGGCCACAGGGTCAAATGAATGTATAATCTCTCCTATCCTGGTAATGTATTTATCGAAAAATGTATTATCCTTATATTAATACAAAGTATCAAATCGTTTGTCGACTTATTTTTTTTATTATTATTATTATTTTTTTTTTTTTTTTTTTTTATACCACAGGGTGGCAAACAAGCATGCGGCCCGCTTGATGGTAGGCAGTTACCGCAGCCTATGGACGTTTACAATACCGGGGCATCGTTCACGCGTTGCCGACCCTGTAAAAACCTCTTCACTCCTCAGACTTAGCTTGATTCCCCCAGTTGCTTGTTCATAGCGATTAAAAAAAAAAAAAAAAAAGTTGCTCAAGAACGCGTCATTGTCGTAGCGAAATCTCTAATGACAGTTAACCAGGCTTATTAAACCCAACGTGAAAAAAAAAACAAATGATACTGGCAAGTTAGGCACAGCTATATAAAGTATTTTATAAAAATCACATCACACTCATATTATACATATTATAGTTGACGTATATGAACTTATTTATTTATGGATAGTAGTATTTAAACGTGCATCAAAAAAGTCTAACCTAACCTAACCAAAATACTGACTTAGCGACAAAATTACTGATTTGGTCCGCTAATAAATACTTTGCTGCTCAAATAGTAATTTTTCTGCTCAACTTAGTATTTTTAGGCGCTCAATTTATTATATTCCTTTATTTATATTTATTGCCATATATCTTAAGTCTAAGACATGACCCTGTTAGGGCGTTGTAAAAATAACAATAATAGAATTTGAATAAATTGTAACATAGATTTTTAACATGCCTATTGTACATTAAGTTACCTACTGCATAATATTATATATTAAGTATTAGGTATAGGTGAACCGCGATGTCGATACGTCGAGGGGAGATAATGTTAACTTATTGGCAAGTATGGGCTGATGATGATGATATGAACTTAGACCAGATTATCCCTATTTAGCGTACATTTTGACCAGCCTTTGATACCTTCACTAGCAGTGCACTAACGCTGTTCACTCTATGTGTGCGTGTGACTCTATGAATACCGCGGCAAGATTATATCACTTGCATCGTTGACAGAATGAATTAATGAATACACTCGTTATTGCACACTGTACATTACGAATGTAAAAAAAAAAAAATGGAAAAATTGCAAAAGGCGGCCTTATCGCTCATAGCGATTTCTTCCAAGTAACCTAATTTAAAGATTACAGGAGCTTAACAGATAGAGAATGCTAAAAATCGTTCCGAAATGTTTTGATCACGTAAAAATGTTATAGCTGTGTTAGATTTCAGCGAAATTTTACCTCAAGTCTGATATGAACAGGCAGCAGGATTTGGGCGACCAGACGTGACAAAGGATGTCAGCTTTAAAACCAACTTCACAAAAAGGAGGCGGTTCTCAATTCGTCTGCATTTTTTATGTTTTGTTAAATAAAAACTTTTTACTGAGTGAACCGATTTGGATGATTACTTTTTTTATTTGAAAGCTGGCGCATCCCGTTTGGTCCCATTTAGTTTTCAGTTCACACAATGGCATCGATAAAAAAACAAAAAATCTGTAAAATTTTACTGGTTGAAGTCGGTTCTTTTTTTTTAAGTTATTCATACAAAAAATAATAACATGGCCACCTAAGTAGTAGTAAGATAATGCTGTGTACTTCTCCGGGCGAACCTTATATTTCACGACAGTCAAACAATAGTATAAAATATCGTAGTCTAATTGCTTTCGTCAAAATCCGTTCAGTACTTTTTGCGTAAAATAAAGACAAACACCCACACATGAATGCGGCAAACTTTCATCAATTCGCACCCTCAGTATAATAAAGGCGCAATTCAAAACCGTAGTTTTGGGAAATTGCAAAAAACGTTGCGCGATTTATAAGTTTTCACTTTGACTGTTTATTTCTCACTGAAATTCCTGAGAATATTACTGTTTTATATTTTAAAACTAAAGTTAAGGAGGTCTGCTATGATACTAAGAAAAAAAAAATGGTTTCTGATGTATTTCTTTTAATTCAATGTTAATTAAAAAAAGGCAACACGAATTCGAATTGTAATCTATATACTGTGTGTATGCATCTAAAACTCACAAGTCCTGACTGATTAAATTCATTACTGACTCAACAACGCCCAGCCTTGACCCTAGAAAGCTGATTATTTTTATGATGTTTACGTGGGTTAGGATAGGAGTTTTCAAAATTCCATCCCCTAAGGAAGGAAAAGTTGATTTGAGAAAAACGTCAATTTTTAATTCCAGAACTTGGTGGTACTATTTTTGGGTAGAAATTAATACTAAAATTGCGCTCAGCGCCTATGTCGGATGCCGCTAGATTGCGTTTCTTATTTAAGTTAGCTTAAGTAGAAATCTAAATATTAGGATATGACGGGACTGACGTAGTCGCTCTGTGACTAAAGTCCCTAAATAAATAAAGATTAAAAAAAAACTGCGCGAATGAAATCGCGGGGCGTCTACTTGTTATTAATATTTTCTAGTATAAACATAACATATCTTCCAAATACGGCATACCCGCGTGAAATGGGTACTTTATAATTTACATAATATATCGATCGCCATTCAGCTATTTATTTATATTATTTTCCAGTAAAAACACAGCATCTCGTCAAAATACAGCTTACACTATGACAATGTAAGTTTGTTGGAGGTCTAGACTAGGGTCTAAATAGGAGGATTTGCAGGCTTAATACCCCGTTTTATAGATAGAAGAGTTATGTTTTTGTTTGGTATCTATCTATGTAAAATAATGGTCATACCCTGGAATATAATACATATTATACAACAACACACACATGCAAACGGCGATGGGCTCACCCCCTGTCACGTTGGGTTAAATACGCTTGGTGAACCGTGGGCATTTGCTTATTAAGCAAGTGCCTCTGCCTACCCCGCTTTGGGATTAAAAGGCGTGAAGTGTATTTTTTTTTTAAATAACACACACATTGATTTCATCCCATGTTAAGTAGCTAAAGCACTTGTGTTATGGAAATCAGATAACGATATACCTGTACTTACTTAAATACATACTTATATAAATAAAACAGCCAGACACATCCAATAAGTGCTTAAAAGCTCATCACCTAAGTACGTGTTAGCAGTGAGAATTGAACCCACAACCCTACAGAATAGAGGCAGACATGCTGACCACTAGACCATCACAGATAAAATGAGTTTCATGTTCGCACTTCAGTTTTTTAAGACCATTATTGGTAACACATGAACGCAATTAATTATTATGATATGATATTCATAGTTAGCCCAGCCCACATTTAACTATCATTTAAGTAAGTACATAAACAATAGTTTCCGACCTATTCTCAGACCTAAAGAATATCGAAAACATCATGAAAATGCCTTTTAGAAGAGACTTTGACACAAGAAATTTATTTATGCATATGGTAGAATTCATATTGGTGTTCACAGTTGTATCAAGAACCCTTAGATTAGATGATCTTCAGTCTTCTAAAGGCCTCTAATATCTACACCAAATCCTAGTTTACGCCTTCAATAACAAACTGCCATCGGTTAGGTTAAGTTATCACAAACAAAGACTTGCAGCCACAATGTGTAGAAGCTGTATACTTGTACATGAATCCCAAATTCCCAGCATTGTCACCATACTAAAAGTTCTTGATTTTGACCCAACAATGTTTCTAAGACCATTGTTGGGGTCTGTTTAAATGCAATATTTTGTGATCAGAAAAGAGAGATCTTTACTTACAAATGTGCTTGCTCCAACTCATCAATAGGCTGTGCCTTAGCCTGTAGACCTAGCATGTAGACTTGATTGGCCTTCTTGTAGTCGCCAGACTCCTCACAGTAGCATGACCATGCTCGGTAGAACTCGGAACATTCCACACCAATACCAGAGTTGTATAACCTTTGGTATATCTCCAGGGGATTTGATAAGCAATCGATCTGTGGAAATGGTGTTGAATATAGTAGGTGATATCTAATAATAATGTTGTATGGATGTGGATTTTAGCGAAAGGGGACTGTCAGGACCATGACAAATAGACATCTGTAGTCTCTGCCTAACTTTGTAGGAGAAGAGTGTGAAGTGTACATATGTATGTATATGTTTATTATTACCACATCATTTTTAAAATCAGATTAAATGTGAAACAATTGACAACTTTGCATACCTAATAAGCAGTATAAATAAAAAAACCGTTTCTGTATTTTCGTTTCAGGATACTGTACAAAAAATATTATATTTTTTAGATGCGTAAATTCGGAGATATTGCGTAAAATATGAAATATGTACGATGACGTCATTACTTTGTGCGAAATAGGTGGGATTCAAGCCTATCCATATTTTTTTACACATCAATAAAATTGACAATATTAGTGACAGCCGAATCGTCAGTTTCAAAACAAACAAAAATAGGTAGTTTTATTTTCTTCCCACCTATTCTTGGAATAAACCTAAAACCACGCTATTTCACTACTATCGATAAAAAATGCATCAACCCGAACGAGAGAAAAAGAAATGTTAGGAGTAATATTACTCTGACTCGACGTGGCTAGCAAATAAATAAACACACCTTTCTAACAGCAAAAGTAAACAAAACAACGATCTGCACAGACTACAACTTAAAAATTGACGTTGACAGCTATAGTTTTCTTTTCTATCTATGTTTGATCTGTGTATCCATAATAGTGACGTCATATGGCGCTTACTCTCTTTCGAAAAAAGTCAATATTTAAAGTTAAAATCATGAATGAAAACATTATTTTTATGTTGAATAAAAAAATACGGGTCAATTAATTTTATATTTTCTTCAATTTTCAATAAAAATATAATTTACCATTCGAAATGCAAAGTTGTCAATTGGCCATAGTTACACAGAAAGGACTCAAGCCACACTTTGCCGGAAATTGAGTTAGCTATACCAGGATGCTAAGTTAAGACATGTCCATCATATAAAAAAACATTTACACAAAAAAGTTCACTACAACCTATTTTCTATGGACCATGACTCATTCCACATGGATCGCCATACAATAGCGTAGCGTCAATAGCGCATCCAACTTTAAAGCTCAATATCTCCAAAGTAACTTTTTGTGGATTGAGTCCTTTCTGTGTAACTATGTCCAATTAAGAATTGGATTCTAAACTGACCCATATCATTTATTACCATAAATTGATCTATTTTTTATTTATACATACATATGTGAGTGAATGGTTTCTGGATTGGTAAGGTACCTATTCACCCGCGACTTAAAGACCTTTAGACTGTACTGCGCAGGAAACAGACTCCGGCAAGTTCTTCCACATCCTGTCAGTTCACACTATGAAAGTGGATGCAGTGACTACATTACCTGATGTCAAGTAATGAATGTTTGACAGTACTATTTTTAGATTTTTATTCCACAATTAGTTATTCCATTTTTAAAAGCTAATGAGACCTGCCAGTTCAGTTAGACACCTAACACTTAAATTTTTGTAACCAGCATGTAAGTATGTAAAATTGTATAGCTGTCCAGGTAAACATTTGCTTTGCTCTAGTAAGTGACTTTTTTACCCATACATACACACACATCATGGATTATACCGGAAGAAATACACCTGGTATAAAAAACACACTACACTACAGGGATATAAAAACATATATTATGTTGGCTGATTCTCAGACCTACCCAATATGCACACTAAAAAACCTGGTCCAGTTATTTTGGAGGAGTTTGTAAACAAACTGTACTTTGATTCCTGGTTCATACTACAAGAGCTTTTGAAAAATGGTAGTAATTAATATGGTACATTTTAGAAATAATTATACTCAGAAAAATATAAAGTTCCAAAATAACCATGGTAAATAGTGTAGTTTGCATTTTCAAAAGAAGGAAAGGCAGGTAAGATTAATATTGTGTCATCATCTGATTGCAAACTTACTGCTGACTCAGCTAATGTTTTACCTAAACAAAAATATCTCATGGATACCCCATGCCAGTAAAATGATAATCTTTCTTTGTGGTATGATTAGTTAATAAAATATGGGTTTCCAGGTTACTGACAAGGATGTGTCAAACATGTTTTCTTACCGCATGTTAGGCAACATATTTTAGTTACAATTCATTAGCTTTTAGAATATACTTGAAAGCATGTCAATTGGTTATTTCTGTCCTTCTTATGTGACCGTAAATTAGAGAGAGCACTAGACAATGCAGACCAGTACTTATATCTTAAAAGCAACTTTATATATCACTGCAATACAACTATTATAAACTGTACATAATGTACAAACATCAAAAATGCTTTTATTCATAATTTATAATTCATACATACATATTTGATCCAAAGTTTGACAAATCTTCTGTCTTGGTAATATTTAGCTTCCTTCTCAAAGAGTTGTAGACAGTCCTTGATGAGTTTGTCAATGTGACCTTCATGGCCATGTTTTGGGAATGATTGCTCTGTCCACTGAATGTAGTTGAACCAGGGATCCAGGGGGTCAGTACCCTGATAGTTCCTTATTGCTGCTTCATGTTCCCTGGTAAAATGTTTCAAGTTAGTATGCAGTGTGTTTGTTTTTGTAGTCAGCTGGTATAAGGAAGTACAAAATAGAATATTTTTGTAAAATACAAAGTAATAAATATGGCAGATTTTAACATTTTATTTACAGTGAATTAAAAGACTCGTTTCCCGCTTTTAATCACTATAATCCAACTCTAAGCAAAGATTTTGGTGGTACATCAAGAGGTGTCAGCAAAACTTCTGTTTACAAAATAATTACTAGTTATGTTAGCTGTTTTCAACGGGTAAGGGTTTTTTAATTTGGAACCTAATTGACGCCTTTTTATTGCAATATCCTGGAAATCGGCGAGAAAGTTAGTACATACTCTTTTTGCAACTGGAGCTGCCTTTGAGCGTCAGCATCTGATTGAGCTTGTAGAGCAGTTCCAAGCTGTACGAGGTTCCTACCACCTCGCAGCGGCTGGATATTCTCTTTACTTATATCGATGTCCATTCTGAGGCTTATTTTCTTACACAAAACCACAACATCAGGTCAAAACACGGCACACACCACGACAAAATACGTGATTTTTATTTTTCACTATTTCGGTCCTACACTCCACCAATAACCTTTTCACAGCACATTAACATAATATATTTTCATAATTATGATAAATCTACAATAATATTTATAAATAAAAGAGTTTTATTTCATTCGAAAATGCGAAAAAATCTGATGTTTGCTGCCAACTGAAGCAACAAATTGACAAACCAACCGCTCGCTGCCTTTATTTCCTTTGTCTATGGTTTCATTCAAATGTTTTGGAGCCGTTGCAGATAAAGCTCTTTTTCCACTTATTCATGTACTACAATAGCAAATGAACGCATCTATAATATTGACATCCTGTCAGTTATGTCATGTAACTACTGACAGGTAATGCCTGCGTTGCGCCGTGTTGTGCTATTGTTGGTTCTCTAAAATTGTGTATAAAATTATTGCGCTGCCTGCTGCCTCATTTACTGTAAAAAGAGCGAAGAATAGGCAATTAAGATGGCAAAAGTGATGTTAATGTGGAACCCAAATAAGAAACACACCGACATCGAAAGGTAATTACAGCAAAAAATCCATGAAAAGTACACACAGCTTGTATTTACTTTCGTGTATTTAATCCGTGTGTTTTTGTTGCATTACAGATGGATTTGTTTGTACCCTGCTTACATAAACAGCAAGAAGACACTGGCTGAGGGCCGTAAGTTACCGAAAAAGTATTGTGTAGACAACCCAACCCACCAGGAGATCATAGATGTGTTGAAACCTACAGGACTATTGGCTGGTGTTGAAGACAAGTTACATCCAAGGGAACGGAGCAAGGTATGAAAGATGTAAATTTTTACACACAGTTCTTGAATAAAAAATTACCTACTGAAATTAATATTTTTAAAAGTTGCAAAATAAGGCTGATCAACACTGTATGGTTTTGTACATAACGGAAGTTGTAGGGTGCATAAATATCTGAATAAAAAATATACTTGTATTGAAAGCTGACTTAGTAAAAAATAAATTCTAAATTTTAACAAAATTACATATTGTAATGTCTCAAATTCCTAAACATAATGATAATTCCCAATCAATTGTTTTCTAACTTTTAGTACCATTTGTTGCTCAGTTTCCTACCCTTTTTGCTTATTAAGCAAGTGCCTCTGCCTACCTGGCTTTGGGATTAAAAGGTGTGAAGTGTATTTTTTCCTACCCTATTGGATTAAAGCATAAAAATTAAAACATCAAATATTAAAATCACAAGTTTTGTAAGTTTAGTGCAAGTTTCTAAGTTTTGTAAAGTACCTAAAGTATTATCATTATATTATTTTCTTGTCTATTTCCAGGAAATGGTTTATCAGGGCAGGGTAAGGATACAGCTAAAGAATAATGATGGTACTCCAAAGAAAGCTGAGTATCCTACAAGAGAGTCTATCATGCGCTATGTTGGAGAGTCCATCCCTAAATTGAAAACCAGGCAGAATAGGTTTGTGGATTTATTTTATCTACTTTGTAATTTATTAATTTAAGTCTTTTGAGTTGAGAAAGCACCTGTGGCTCAATTTTTTGGGTATATATTTTTGCAATCAGGAGGTTGTGGGTAGGCATACCAAAAGTACTTGGTTGTAGTCTATGTACACTATGCAATACTAGAAAATGTGGTGATAAAATTTGTTTACCACAAGATGTGTACACACATTGCAGTGCACAACACTATTTCATTTTTCATTGAGAATTGTAGTGTGTAGCATAGCTGCAAAAATGATAAGGAATGTATCATGCTCATATTACGCAAGGACCAATCCTTGGACCCAACTGTTTCACATAGTCACTTATCTTGGTAGTCACAGCATATGACACAGTATGTTGACGTATCACTAAGATTCCAGGGTCAACTTAGCCCACAAAATAGAGCCCGCATGTTAAATTGACCAAATATGTTTCGTCTCCGTAGTTGACTCGACCCACAGTGCACGAAATATGCCGTCAATAACAAGGATAGGGGACAAGAGATCTGCATGTGACGTGGGCTCTGAACGGGGAAAAATAAATCGATTAAATTTGCATTCATAGTGGTCTCTTAAAGTGATTCAAAGGAATTAACTTAGCTCACTGTCATCATAAAAAAAAATTATAATATTTCTTCAGAGAACTTGATGTATTGTACTTTGGTAGTATATTGTTTGCATTTATCAGTCTCTAAAGAACATAGATAATGAGTTGCGTAATCGCCCCATATCATCAACATCCATGTTTACTTGTATAGAAATTACAATAGTCTTTATTAAACTAATTGACAATAAATAACGGCAATGGGTTCACACACTGTCACATTGGGTTAAATAGGCAATAGTGAATCATGGGGACTTGCTGAGCAAGTGCCTTTGCCTTTCCTTTTTCCTGCTTTAGCATTAAAAGGCGTGAAGGTTTTTTTTAATAAATATCAGCAATTAATTTTTATTTATGGTAGTCCTCGGTTTAACTTTCAAAATAGTTACATAAATAACCACTATCCAAAGCTACTGGTCAGCCATCTAATGGGGATGCTAGATGTTTGTGCAGCTCCTTGATATCTGTTAATATCTTCAACGCTTGAAACTACACACATGAAAAGTGTCTAGGGATCAAGAACATTTTTAGCTCTTAAAAAAGAAAAATATTAAAATCAAATCTAATCTTCTGGATTGGTCTCCTACCTAATTTCCCATGCCTGTAACAATGACTTATCACCACATTTTGAATAAATTATGAATGATTTCAGTTTTTGTAAAATATACCTATTCTTGATTGCAATCTTCTAAAATGTACTTGATCCCTAGACACTTTTGATGTGTGTAATTCAGTATTAGTAGGTAGGTATGTTAAGATAAGAAATATACTTTAATATTGTTCATTATGTTACAGACCTGCAGAACAGCAGCAAGCACAGGCCGCTCAGGTATCCAGCAAAGGAAAGGGAAAGAAGGGTAGAAGATGAACAAAGTCAAGTAAACATTTTATTATAAAACACAAATTTACATGTTCTGTTAAGAGTTTTTATCTATAAATACCTATATAAAACAAAACCTTGCTCTTTATTTCGACTGAATAAGAACTGTATTTCTAAGAGTGAACATGTATAGTTTTTTCTGAAAGCCGGTTCTCACCGTTCTTATCTCTAGTGACGCTATACCCATCAATTATTACAACAACAGATTTGTTATTTCGTATATTTTGCAGTATATCTGGGTCAGATCTGCTGATAGAGATTACTGCTTCATTTTCCTTACCCAATTTTTTATTTTCTCCGGAATGTGGGCCATTTCTGTAAGCGAATCGTTGATCATCGGCGATATTGAGTGTGACATGGTTGAAGCTGTCCGCACGAACTTCTTGGGGCTGTATGGGCTCTTTGATATCGCCGCTTTGATTCTCGAATACGGGTCCTCGTAGCTCTGTTCTATTAGATTTTGCAAGCTCTTCCGGGATTCCGTGAGCTTCGAGTTTATCTTGGACTTGAGACTCTTCGATGTCTCTTCCAATTTCTGTAGAGGTGTGGCTGGTGTCCTGAAAGCCTTCCTCCTCGGTTCTATCACCGCTTCCTCCGCGTCTAGATTCTCGGTCAAGCTCTCTTCTATGGGGTCGATCGCTGCGTGCACCGTTTCGTGTAATACTGTTGGTATTTTCCTCATTATCCTTTGGACTGGTCCCATGTCCTTCTCCGGAATGATGTTCACGATCTCCATTATTCCTGGTGAAATGTCCTTGAGTGCTCCAGTGACGTGCGGCGCTGCTTCTCTCACCGACTCCAGAATAGTTTCTCCGACTGCGAGTGGTATTTCTTGAAGGTAGTAGGGGTATGTCCGAATCCTGTCTGAGACTGCGCTCGTCACCATGGGTAGGATGATCGGTTGTCTCGGCGGAAGTCTGAGTAGTGGTTTCATCCGGGATCGTAGAACTGGCAGTCGAGGGAGCAGCTGCCTCTTCATCCGATGCCTTATCTGTGTCTGCCCTGCATGGGCATTTTGCATCATTCTTAGCTGATACGGGTTTGTCTCTGGATTCGGAGATGTAGAGGTCATTTTCAAGGATGTTATCAACAAGCAAACTAAGACTGCGTAGTAGGGGGACATATTTGTGCTGTAATTTGTCGCTGCGTAGAGATTCTCTCTTCACTAGTTGGTTACGACGCTTAGCACGTATTTTTGGGGCTTGTAACTTGAGTTTAAGCGGTACACCGATTTGGTACAGTTTCCGGTATTTCAGGGGCGATAACTTCTTTTCTTGTTTATGCAGAATGTCTGTAAGTGAACAATGTGTTATTGAGTTATGTAGAGTAGGGGGTAAATATATATTCTAAAATATGGGCTCATGTACAGACAAGCCACTCAAACATCGTCCAATACGGCTGTAGCTTAGTTATTCGTGACCTGATTAACATAATTGTTCGACTAACTTCTTTAATGTGTCTTAGAAAATAATCTAGGTAGGTATGTATTGTATATCATTACTTAATAACATACTTATAAAGATAAGATAAAATCGTGTTTAATTAGTAGAAAGGTTCAAGGGATGTTGTGGGATGTTCATGGGAGATGCGGCACATAAGCACCTAAAGCAGAAAAACATGATATGTTATCCAAATACTGTCCCTAAATGCCTGAAATTGGAAAAGACTACGTCATTCAAAATACTGGTTTAAGTGAACGTCTTACGAAAGGATATTTCTATCGTTCCCTATCCCCGTATTCGTTTATATCGATGGTTGTGACTTATTTGTCTACTGCCCTACCTACTGCACTGGCTCGACGCTAAGAATTCTTTCGAGACAGTAAGAACACTCGTGAGCAAACATTTCGGGTCACACAATTTTCTGTACCCGTCTAGCTATAGAGCTAGCTGAGCCAAAGAAACTGTTTTTAAACGCAATAAAATATAAAAAAACATAAAGCATTGATATCTTGTATTAAATATATCGCTAGGGGAAATTTCAATTGGCGTAAGGGACATTTTGGCGAAAATCAGTTTTTAATGCCATTATACTCAAAATTTTGCGCTCTATCGAACTGCATTCACAGAATTTCTCTATCGTTAAAAAAATGTCCGATACGACCCAACATTTTTCGACTCTTCGGCGCTAGATTTTGATAGAAAAATGGTGTAAATGACATCTCATACGAACTTTTATCGTAAGGTACACTATATGCAACCAATATAGGTCGTAAGTTACCTTAGTAAATGTATATCGAAGTTACGACCCAAACCAAAATCTATTTATAAAATCGAGTAAGGTCGTATCGGACACCATCCAATCGTGGTGTAAAGAATGTTTTGTTATACTGTGACTCATGTCCAGGACAAAACAAAAATAAAATAGTTCTTTCAATGTTAAATTATTTTATTCAGACAGCCACAAACATTGAAGTTGTTCAAATAAATTATTTATTGCCTGGACACACTTATATGCCAGTTGATTCAATGCACGCGATAATAGAAAGAGAAGTAAAAAAAGTGACTGTGTGGAGTCCTAGTCAATGGCCAACATTTATGGAGTCTTCAAGAAAACGACCACATCCGTATGAAATAAATGTAATGGAGTATAATGATTTTATAAACTGGAAAGAATACGTCAATGATACTTTCACAACAGCTTCTTTGAAGAAAATAGAATTGAAAAAAATGAGAATCGTAACTTTTAAGAAGAAAAATCCAAACGTAATAGATGTAAAATATTCGATGAAACCTGATGCTGAGTCTATTTCTGTTACGTTGAAGTTAGGTACAAAAAAGAAAACGAATGATGCAACAAGAGTAAAAAAATCAAACCAAAAGAAAAAGACGTTAAAAGAATTAAAGAAAACGGAAACTACGAAAAACAAAGACACTAAAACAAAAAGAAATAGAAGAGGAAAATAAATCACCGATTGAAAAACCTGCACTCTATTCTTCCCGACTGCCAAAATCAGAAGCTAAGTTTAAGGATCTAAAACGTCTGTGCGATGACCTTACTATACCAAAGCGATTTCACAATGACTACCTTAATTTGCCAGTTATAGGAAGTATCGTAGATACTTTGCCAGAAACCGATGAAGAGGATAATATTGATTTAGTAGATGAGTAATTCGAGTGATTCTTGAAACTTTCATGTCCACGTCGGCGTTGATCGTCGTGCTATGAATGTCTTTCTCATTACTTTACTGGATTCCTAAATACCAATGCAAACATACTTAATCGTTGTTTTAGTTAGCGCATTGACATCATTATGCATATGCGGGTGTAGGAGGTAGGTATAGGTATATACGGTCAATGCTTATGATTTAATATTTGAGATTTTTTTGTAGGTTTACGTATAATAATTGTAAGATTACCATTTTTATTTTGTTAACGGTTCTGGTGATGTTGATTATCAATATAAACCAAGACTAAAGTTAGACCTCGTTTTGTAATAAGGTCGAATATATTTATTAATTGTTTAGATTCTTAGATAGATGCAAATTGTTATGTAACTTTGCGCATTAAATTCTATCAGGGTTATTTAACTTAAGTTCTGTAATTTTAAGATTTTATAATGCTGTTTGTTTATATGGCTGTTCAATCTGTTCATGGACAGTTGTTTGGAAGATCTGAAAGGTCGTGACTGGGGTCTAGATATGGGTGGTTTAATCATCAAATGCCTTTTATATGCTGACGATCAAGTTCTTTTTGCACAACTGCAGCAGATGATTCATTGTATGAATGAGTCATTGAAAAGGAAAGGAATGAAAGTGAATGCTAGCAAGACCAAAGTAATGGTAGTCGAAAATAATGAAAGGACAATTTGTGAGTGCATGATTGACGGTGAGAAAGTTGAACAAGTGGATGAGTTTGTATATTTGGGATCTCTTTTTACAAGTGATGGAAAGTTTGACAAAGACATTGAAAGAAGAGTGAGTGCGGGTAATAAGGTTAACGGTGCCCTTCGCAGTGTTATGGAGAGCCAATTCATGTCGAAAAAGGCAAGATGGCTGTCCATGACGCTGTACTGGCACCTACCTTAATGTACGGGAGTGAAAGTTGGGTATGGCAGAAGAAGCATAAAAGTAAAGTCAATGCCGTAGAAATGCGGTCATTGCGGAGCATGAAAGGCGTGACATTGAATGACAGGATAAGGAATAGTCTGATAAGGGAAAGTGGCGGTTTGAAGGAAGACGTAGTGACCAAGATCGAAAAGGGCATGCTTCGGTGGTTTGGGCATATGGAGAGAATGGATGAAAGTCGATTGACGAAAGAGATTTATATGGGTGATGTAATGGGCCGGGTGAGTAGAGGTCGCCCCAGAAGGACATATACAGACCAGATTGGTGATGTCCTGGCCGAAGGTGGCGTGAAAAGTACTCGAAACCGGAGGTCATGTATGAAAAGATGTATGAATGTAGATGAAGCGAAAGGGGTATGTCAGGATCGTGACAAATGGAGATCTGTAGTCTCTGCCTACCCCTTTGGGAGACAGGCGTGAAGTGTATGTATGTATGTATGTATAAAAAACACCTACGTAGATATAGATACTAGTTACTTTCCAAAATTGTAATTATTTAGGGTTACAAATTGTTCAGTTACGCCATAATCGTAGACGTTACATTGATACTTACGATGAACAAAACAATGTTTTGCAAGAAAATATTAGAGTTACGCCCTTTTTTTGTTTTAGTAAGTTAGGTGGTAAAAGACACTGGCACAAATTTTGGTCAAAATTACAAGGTTGTAAGGGATTCTATCTCCTAAACCAAAGAAGATAGGCTTTATACACACTAGGAGTCTTATCAAGCTTTCGAAATTAAATATTTCTTGCCTGTATCACTTTCTTCTATCATGAAAAAATAAAAAGTTATCTCGAGTTTTCTAAAAAAAAAAAAGATTTTTGCTTCTCCTGAAAAGTAGCCATTTGTCCCTTACGTCAATTGAAATTTCCCCTAGCGATATATATCTTTAGATATAGATTCTGAAAGATATTATATCTTTCAGAATTGTATAATTTGCTGAAGTTTTATATATTTGGGACGTGGACATGGTAACGTGCGACTAAATCCCACTTAGAGATAGTCCTCTATCCAATGGATGTCCCAAACCTAATAATCGGACACACGATGATAGCCGGACGAACTGCTCAGCGTACGTGACTCAATATAAGCATATTCCGCATGCGTGATAAAATCCGCACGATATTAAAAACGCTTTCAGTATCTAAAAACACAAATGCACATTTTGTTATGCATATGTCACAAGCGGAACTATTTATTACGTAAGTATCTGTACGTACACTGGTGAGGAAACATTTTGGATCATATACTAAAATTTTTCCTCTTCATAGAAATTTACCGATCAGCTGATTGTGACTTTAAATGAGGTGGTGACTTTCTTGCGTTTTTGACAGTTCCTTGGGGAACGTTGTTTCGTATCATGGTCCGAGTTTCGCTTATTTTTTTAATTTGACTTTGTATAAAACTTCAGTAAATTATATAATTCTGAAAGTAAGTACTAATATTTAATACAAGAAAAAAATTGTGTGAAGAAAACAACTTAGTGACTTTCCTTTTCCGCTATTTTATTGTCTTTAAAAAACGTTTCTTTTACTCAGCTAGTTCTCATTGATTGCGAGATATTTAGAAGTGTACACAAAATTATGTGTGACCCAGAATTTTTGCTCACGTGTGTATTTGTCATTATGAGGCAAAAAGCACGTTCTAAATATAAAGTAACACAGTTTTATTTCAACGCACATGCATGTAGGCTAAACCACATTTTGCATTTCACGCCGTGCAGTAAATGTATGGTTTAGGTACCCTAAATTAATTAATAATCTCGTTCTGTATCTACTTACCTGACAATTTGATGTGGTTTCTAGCACGTCTGGTTGTTGTTTCCGGTTTTCTGAAGAAGGGTTTACTCTTGCTTTTCTTCCTGAACGTTCTTAACGTGTCATCTGAAAATGTAGAGTAAGTATCTTTATACTACCAGGGAATTTTATGTAGGTTAATTATTTGATACTAGTAAACGCCCCGCGATTTCACTCGCGCAGTTTTATTTTTACTTAATTTGTATTAAAAAATACTGCCACCAAATTTTTGAATCAGAACTCCAAAATGTTCGTTTTAAATAAACTTCTATGGGGATGAATTTTGAAAAATCCTTTCCTATCTTTCTAAACATTAGAAAATTAATCCCTGTGAAATATTTCAGCTGTCTAGGGTCAAGGGTTTGAGCTGAGCGTTGATGACTCATCAGTCAGAACTTTCTTATTTATATATCTAGGTGTTTTTACAGTCGCTCTAATGGTAACACTGAAACGTATTGTTAGGGAAATTTATTTCTCACCTTTCCCATTCTTCGTTTCTTATGTTTTTTGAAAACGAAACATGCAACTTAATCAATACTTGCCTATAATCATTGCAATGGGATAATCCAACGGGACTATTCATCGGTTATTATTTGGATACATAATGTCAGTCCACTGACGTGTACTCCTGGACATAGGCCTCCCCAAAGGCGCGCCACAACGATTGGCCGTCCGTGCCGTCCTCCGCCAATGCGGCTTTAGGGTTATTACCATAATTTATTTTTGGTCTAACAATATTGTTTCTTACCTAGTTTATACCGCGGCTTTTGTTTCGCGGTTCCTTTTTTAAGTAAGCTGGCTTTGTTGACCGGTTTCACTACGAGCTTTTCACTTGTGTTTGCTTTATTCACTATATCATTTACGCCTGAAAGAGACAACAACAGTTAATGAGACATCATTGTATGTAGTTAACGACTGTCAGAGATTTGCGTTTTTTTTAATATAGCTGGGTTATTTTCAGAGTTTGGCAGTATAACCCAGCCATTTTATAAAGCAGATACTTATAGTCATAAACTGTTGTAATTACACACGTAGGTGCCTAAATACAAGAAGCTGTTGGCGCGTGGCTAATAGTTTGGCAACCAATTTGGGTCAATCGAGTCGTATTGTGATACTCTCTCTACTCATTGTCCGGTGTGGTGACGGCGAATAGAATACTTATGTCTCCCCCCCAGCCCAACTTTTCCCGTCTTGGGGGTCGTAAGAAGCTATCGAGGGAACTGTCCAGAGGACGGGCAGCAGCGCTATCTGCGAGTTAAACCACAACACCGCCTGCCAAGCGTGCCGATTATTGGAATTTCCCCCCAAATGATCATGGAAATAATTGCGGGAGGCCCTTGTTCAGCAGTGCACGTCATGTGACTAATGATGAAGTATAACCAAAGCACCTCAAACGAAGAAATATGAGTTGTATGAAATCACATTAATATTCAGACCGAATGATTGTCTACTGGGCATAAAAGGACCCAGAGTAATTGTATTTTACTTAGACGTGAATTCCCCACATTCTCGTGAAATGCCAATGAAAAATGTTGACCATTGGTTCCTTTTACACTCTGTATAGCAGTGGCGTGCACACCATATAGGCAAAAAGACACTGCCTACCTTAGTATTTTGGTTACCCGACCTAATAATAGAGTTATTGCTAGATATTTTTTTGTTGTACTCACGACATAGGCTGGGTAAAGGTAGTTAAGGTCCTGTGTTTATTGGGTGAGTAGATAGGTAGGAACCTGTATTTCGTAAAGACAAGTTACCTATACATAAGTGTCAATGCTTGGGGATTACTGCCTACCTTGTCGTAAAAGTCAGTGCACGCCACTGCTGTATAGGTAGACATGCAACTATATATAACTTGCACCTATGTATTAGGCCATCCTTCCGCCTCGAGACAGCCATTAGGTTGTACCTATATGTACACTCGAGACCAATAATTCCGTGTTATTATTAACTTACATTTCCCCGAAAAAATACCCTTTGTTCTTAGTCTGTTTCCGAGAAGCGCCTGTTTTATTTTGTTTTACAGCAGAGGACTAGGACATAAATATAATAAAATATGATTTTGTTTAAACAGATGCACCCTGTTCGAAAATGCCCAACAAACTGGCAGCATTAGCCCCTTGAATGGCTATGGAGATTCTATGAAGAAAGTGCTTATTATTTTTTAGAAATCGACATATGAAAGTTTAAGTTTTATACCAATTTATTGCACTGTCTCCAAAAAAAAACTATTAGCGGTCATCGATTTAGTGACCCTGAATGTTTGCTCTCGCGTGTATGTGCCTTACCTAGACAGGAAAGAAACAAGTCTGAAACATATTGATTAATAGAAAATTTGTCTGTCTGGTACATTTACATCAATAGTACCTAGTAAGGTTTATCAGAAGAAAACGCTCCGAAGACCTCAAGCCATAAATCACCTTGAATCCTCAGTTAGTTTAATTAATTTGGCTCGTGGAAATGTTCAGCGGGATATTTCAAAGTCTATCAACACTAATTTGTCTACAAGCCCTGGGACTATTCCTCAGGGGCGGACTTTAGCTTAAGTACTCTAGGGTCCGGCCGGTCCTGCTCCCGAATGTTGTAATTTACATAACCTACCTAGGTATTATGTGGCATAAGTTATGGGCTGTTAAGATAAAGTCCTTCGTTAAGACACTTTGAATTGTATAGTTTTTTAATGAGTGGTGAATTTAAAAGGTAATTTTCATACATACATACATACACTTCACGCCTGTCTCCCAGAGGGGTAGGCAGAGACTACAGATCTCTATTTGTCACGATCCTGACATACCCCTTTCGCTTCATCTACATTCATACATCTTTTCATACACGACCTCCGGTTTCGAGTACTTTTCACGCCACCTTCGGTCAGGACATCACCAATCTGGTCTTTATATGTATATATATAATTGTAATTTTCATAGGCCTAACTATTTTACGTAAAAGGTCCACACAATTGAAACTCAACTGTAAGTTACGATGGAGTACACTTGCGTATTAGGAAGGTGCCTACAGGTCATTAGTTTTTAAAAACTTGGAAGCCTGATATTGTGGCTTCGAACCTTCTCAGCAGCCGGCGGGGGCCGGCCGGGGGGGGGGGGGGCAGGTCTTACTATAAATCTACAAAAAGTACCTATATTTTAGTACCTAATGCATTTATAATAATATATTAATACACTGGCTAATACACTCTTCATCTGACTTGGAGGTAGCTAGGAAGGTTGAGGTAGACGCGAAGTCTCCGTAATTTGGTCGTCATTCCCCAGAAGGGGGGAAGTTGGCAACATAACCGGGATGGAATATGAAGTAGACGTGTACGTCTCCAGAGAATGGCTCGAGGCAGGTAGGGCTTGGGTGGAGGTGGGTTTGTCCCTGAAATAAAGTGTCTTAGAGATGTGAATAAATAATAATACAAACTCCTTACCTACAACCTACGGTTGTAATAGTGAAAATCATCTTCCTAACAGTGATCTAAAGTAACTTCCTAAAGTAACTGTTAGGAAGGTGATTTTCACAAGCATAGCTCTGTACTCACTTGTTGTATTTAATTTGGAATTCTTCAAAGCCAACTCTTCTGCAATGGCCCTGTTCAGTGAAAACGGCTTAGCTTGGATACCTGTTGAAAATAGAACAAAACACCATTTTACTTTCAAACTGAGGGCCTACTACCTTTTAAATATATCGCCTGGAGTATTTTTTTTTTATAATTGTAAAACGTTTCAATTACACAAGATATAGGGGAACGATAGATAAAAGAAAATAAAATGTTGAGGATGATGGATGGTGGTGGATAAGGCAAGAACAAGAAAGCAACAGGTGGAAATTGTGTCTGCCTTGTCCACTCCGCTGAAATATCGCTTAACACAGAGCTACCGCTGGAAATCCGGCCGAAGTGGTACAACGGGTGATGAATAGAGAAATAGTAGATGCAAAATAGTACTCTCGTTTGTCCACCGCGGCAGCGAGTTGGTCGAGATTAAGAAGATGCCATAAACAACCGCGGTGCATGGCGTTTGTCCATGTGGACCATAGTAAATGTATGAATCGATAAATCGGCGTCATCTCGATCTCGGTGACGTCCCCATGATCTTGGCGGTGGACAAACGCTCTAAATCTTCAAACCGGGCTCAAAGTGTGTGAACCCTGTGGAGACTATTGGCTGTTTAGTAGTAGTAGTAGTAGTAGTAACAAGTTGCCAATAAACAACTTAAATAGTTCTTGTCAGAATTATTAATTCTTCTCTGTTTCTTTTAGCATTGACGCACGGCATGACTTGAGATATAAAGTTTTGCTTTGTGGTATTGGCAACTGGTTTTATGGTAATGGTATTTTATTTTTGTTTGGCGCTAATGGTTGTTTTCTGGGAGATACTGGTAGGTATAGCCGTGTCCAGCAGTGGACAAGTATGGACTGATGATGATGATAGCCGTGTGACGACGCTGAATAGAGAATAGAGGTGGGAGACGACCGAGGGAACTCGCCAGAGAACGGGCAGCAGCGCTCTCTGTGAGTTAAACCACAACACCACTGCAATAGCCAACCCGCTTTACGAACGGGGACATTATTGGCATCCCCTCCCCCACCCAAATGATCATGGAAATCATTGCGGGAGGCCTTCGTCCAGCAGTGGAGGCCTTGCGGATGATGATGATGACTGGTAAGTAGGTGCAGCTGTATCTACTTACGATTATGTTATATTAGGGTGAAACTCTAAAAACATAAAACCTAAGCAACTTGTCGAGTAATGCTTCTCTGTTTCTTTTTTTGTTTCAGCATTTTAGTAGAGCCCCGAGATATTTCCTAGCTAAGTGCGGCGTAGCGCGAGTAGGTTAAGTAAGTTCTCTTTGAGACTCCGCTTTCGCTCGTTCAATGTTGCTAATAGGAGCACCGTAAAACAAGTTTTTATATCCAGCTTTAATTTATGGAGTAAAGAGAAGAGATATAAGTATGAATTACCTATATCTTTGTTGGGGGATAAATACATTTTTCTTTTTTTACAATGTCAAGAAGACGAACAATGTTTTAGATAAAGAGGTCTGCATCGGCATGGTTGGTTTCTTGGAAGACGAAAGGTTCCTTCGTTCTATGGTCAAGTAAATTACCTGCCAAGAAAGTCTATTTTTAAGGTTCCATGGGTTAGATCCTTCTTTTTTTTTCATTTGGATTCGAGAACATTGATAGCTGCTGAAGTGCCACAAAAATTCTTAAGAGTAATTATGAGTTTCACCCTGGTAGGTACCTCCTACCGTAAGTTTATCGAGTGAACTTGGTAAGTGCCACTATTCAAACTTCTTAAATCAACCTCCTTCCTCAAGATTTATCTGGTGTGCAAACCCTGACTTCCTTATCCTGGGACCGCCTTTGAAATATCTTCTTTCTAAGGAAAAAAAACATCATAAACGACGAAGTTATTCTCGATCAAACATAAAAAAAACATATATACGGTCGTTATTGAGAAAGACTCGTTTTTTAAAGTCGGTTAAGAAGAGGTTTCGTGTAGATATTATTTAAAACGAAAATTTATTTGAAAATTAAAAAAAATTAAACGTATACATATCATATAAATCGTTCTAGAAACAAGGTTTACGAAACTACGACCTCTTGACTGAAATATCGCCACAGATTTCATAGGCAACAATACCTACCTTCAACCGATAATTTCAGTTAAACGCTCCGACTATTGTTAGACCAGACAGGTTTGAGAATGGATTATACAGTGGCGACCTAATGCAGCTTAATATATTGTGGAATTAATGATGTTTGCGGCAGCTGGCGGTTACAGTTGAATTGTATGAGTTCCATCATGAACCTTCCTTGGTTTGGATTTCAAACAATAATGTCGTGAAATTGGAACATCCGTAATAGTTCATTACAAATATGGAAAGAATACAGCGTTTATGGTATTGGTTTATTTTATTCAGAAACGTTCATTTATTCTGGTCAATATGAATGATTGTATGAGGTACTTATAGGTATTATTGTATTTTTCACAACGTGGTGTGAGACGGTGCGAATGCTATTCGATACACGACATGCCAAAACTGTTTTTAACCCCCCGACTACGGGGTGTTATTAGTTTGACATGTCTGTGTGTGTATGTGTCTATTTGAGGCAACGTTGCTCACAAATGGATGATCCGATTTTAATGCGGTTTTTTTTGTTTGAAAGCTGATTCGATATCTGTTTACCCACTCAAAAGTTATGGGGGTTGAAAGTGGGAATGAAAAATTTACCTTGAATAAATATGTCCAAGTGGGGTATCAAATGAAAGAGCACGACACGTATATTTAGAATCTGTTTATTAAATGAAAATTGGATAATTTGTTCAAAAGTTATCAGGGTTTAAAGTGGGAGAAAAAGAGTACATTATATACAAATATTTTCAAGTGGATATTGAATGAGAGGGCACGACATGAACATTTAAAATCGGGGTTTTTTTATAATTTTCTATTTAATCACGTGTTACATTTCATTGAATAAATTTTGTATTTGACAACAGTATTTAATACTAATAGGTACCTACCACCAAAACAACGTGTTACTGACAAAACAACAGTTAGAAGAAATCGGACAATTACTTAGATAACCCCTGAAAATGACTCAGTGTCTGGTAGCCAGAAAGAGAGGATAGTCCAATAATAGAAATAGTGGATGACATGTGTACCAACGGGCTCAGAAAAAGTGACGCCGAGGACTATGCAATGTGGAGAAACAGAGTGGCAGTGCAACACCCCCTGGGACGGTTGTATTGCCTTTCTCTCGTTGTAATATCTTTGGAGAAAATGAAAATCGTACATAACATTAAAGAAAATAAAAGACGATAGTCGCAGCCCCTACGTTTTTTTGAAGTTCCCTTACATTTATTACCCTACCATCATGGAAGTTTGTACAAATTTTTCAAATTGAAATTTAAATTAATTTATTTGTGAATCACATGTGAGTGCATAGTACAGGTAGAAGGTCAATAACAAAGTATCAATGTGTTCTGCTCTTAGAAGCATACAAACTACTTTTCAAATATATTCTTTCCCACAAAAAAGTCATCAAAATCGGTTCATAACGTTAAAAGTTATCCGCGAGCAACCATAAAAAAATCATATAGGGATACGGTCTTATCGAGAAATCCTCTTTTTCTGAAGTCACTTAAAAATACTGACGTTGATTTTATCATGTCTCCGTTTCATCAGATTATGAACGTCAGTTAATGTAGCCATGTATGGAAATAAATACATCGGTCAAAGGCAACTTATCGACTCCCTGTCATCACACAAAAGCTTTCCGAATTTGATTCGGTGTTAGTCAAAGTTTCCCTGTCGGAACGTTAATGCGTTCGGAGATTACCTACCCGCTAATACACCGACAAATTTTATTGCATATACCACTATATGTTGAGCTAAACATGCTTAGAATGTTACTGAAAACGCTGGCTCAAGTTTAACTGTACATAGTAAAATGAGCTTGCTTCCTACAGCACCTAATAGCCTTATCGGTAGCACCAGCAGCCGCGTTTACCGACGTCGCACCAAAAACCTAAACACGACCAATTTATGTTGAACTTTGCCCCTGAGACATTGGAGTACATCTCGAGGCCAATAACTTATGACGTAGTAGAAAGGAGGTTGGCAAACGAAACCTACTTTTGAAAATTAATTAGGGATTGCTCTCCAATTGTTCTCGTCGATGACAGAAAATAGAACAGTTTACCGAACAACATGATAGGAAATTAAAATACAAATTGATTACAATTCAGAATTTTCAATAACAGTTTTTGGTACCCACTTCTGTTAAATTCTACACTTAAATGGGGAATTTTCTTTGACGTTTTTCTGACAGGTTTTCGGGAGGAGGACTGTCATTACTGTCATACTTTCCAAACAAAGTTTGACAGTAATGACAGTTCTCCGCCCGAAAATCTGTCAGAAAAAAGTAAAAAAATAATCTTATGTTATGTTATTGAAATATTTATTGTTATCTATTATTTAAAAATGTAATTTTATAATTTTGTTGCCACACCCTAACAGGGTTTGTTCTTCGATTTAAGACATATGCAATAAATAAATACTGAATCTGTATCTGAAGCTGATAATTCCCCATTGTGAAAAAAAAAATAAGTGTAGGAACGTAAATTATATTAAAGTTGCCATAGTCGGGCTAAAAGTCGGAGGTAAATCTAGGAAACACTGTTTTTAAACGCTCATTTTAGTGCAACAACGCGATGTTCACAATATTTTTATATTATGAAAAGAATCCTTAGTAATAGTAATAATATTGATATTTCAACAGTGTTACATTGAGATGTCGCGTTGTTGCAGTCAATGAGCGATGTAGGTATACTAACTGACCCGGCAAACGTTGTTTTGCCAATATACAATATTAACAATTGATGAGTGGCAGTTTTGTTCGTTTGAACTGTCAACTGGCGTGTCCATATACGACTCACACATCTAAGGCCCGCGCGCATTCATGGAATGCACGAACTACTACTACTGATATTATATGCGTGTACGATACATATAAACTTCCTCGAGGATCACTCTATCTACTAAAGAAAATCGCAATGTTTGCCGAAACATCTAGTGGTACATAATATTCTTACGACAAAGGACCGTGCCGTGAAAAGAAAAACCCGTATATCAAAAGTTTGATGAACTTCATAAAGGTGGGTAGATAATACCCACCATGTAGAGTTCAATGCGATTGATAAAAGGTGGGCGTTTGTTTAGAGAGCGTCTCTGTTTACCTCTTCTGGAATTTTGTAAAAGGTTTGAGATTTTATGTTACTGCTACATATATATTATTTACAGTACAATCAAGCCAACTGGAGCTACTTCATTATTAATATTGGAATATATATATAAGTACCTTAACGTATTTCCAGGAAAAACAATGTTTTTTTGTTCGTTGCGTATTTTTGGTGAAATTGATTTGTTTTCGTCTACTTACCTGTTTATATAAAAATAGGTGTGTACCTACGACTGTACAATTAACATTTAAGTAAAGAAAAGATAATTTTCTCTTTTAGTTTTGCAAACTATTTTAAAATACACACATCAAAAGTGTCTAGGGATCAAGTATGTATGTAACTTAAAGAAGAAAGAACCGACTTCAACTATTAAAATATTACCTAAAGCTTTTGTGACTTTCATTGATACCATTTTCGGAACTGAACTAAAATACGGAATAAACTGGCCGGACTGACGGACGGACAGACAGACAGACATGACGAATCTATAAGGGTTCCGTTTTTGCCATTTGGCTACGGAACCCTAAAAAAGGATCATCAAAATTGCGCACGCAAGTCAAAAGTTTTGAGGTAACAAACAGAAAAAAAATCGTCAAAATAACAACCTTCTTTGAAGTCGGTTAAAAATCGAAAAGCACCGGAAGTGACAGCCATTACAGAATTTAGCCGCAATGATCGTGTTCAACATGTGCTAGGATTAATATTGTCTCCTAATCATTCGGGTTCCTTGGATATTAAGAGCCTAAATAATAAAAAAAATACACTTTACGCCTTTTATATCCTAAACCGGGGTAGCCATTGGTACACGTTCAGTACAGCCAGTCTCGAACACGCGATCTCCTGATTGCAAGACAAGTATCCGCCCAACTAGACCACAGATGCTCATATCAAGAAAAAAGAAAAAAAAACTCACTGTTTATCCGAAGCACAAGAACAGCGCTAAGCACGAACACACCGCGTTTCAGCCAACAGATTTCCATTTTCTATCATTTTTAGGTGTTGGTATGTTTCACCCAACGTACAGTAATACGTGCCTATTGTTGTGTTTCGCTCATATTTATAACTTGTTTTGTTTTCAAAAGATCTGGGGGTTTCCGCTGAGTGGGCATTTTCGTTTTAAGATCACGTACGTACACTTACCGTATTGTGCTATTCAAATATTTCCTTTGCGATTTCCTTTTACACGTGTTCCTTTGGAAATAGAGGTCATTTTCCCCTGGTCGTTATAGGCTAAGGTGTCGCGGAACAATAACATATTGTGGCACGTACCTTTTGTATGGGAAGTGATGTTTGCAGATTTCGAATGATCGCGTCCGATTGCTTAAGTGATTTTACCACTTTTGTATCATTGTTTCTGAATGATTCATAGATAGAGTTACTATACAGTGTTGTACATTCAAGTACTGAGGGACATGTCGATGGTCCCTATTAAGAAAGTCGGATCTACAAAACGTAACAAGTTCAGGAGAGAAGTTAGTTTTGGATATTAAAACTATAAACTGCTTGTGTTACATACTTCAAATTTACAACAGCTTATAATCTTTGGTACCTTTATTACGTGATGTAATCTATACTAATATTATAAAGCTGAAGAGTTTGTTTGTTTGTTTGAACGCGCTAATGTTAGGAACTACTGGTTCGAACTGAAAAAATATTTTTGTATTGAATAGACCATTTATCGAGGAAGGCTTTAGGCTATATAACACAACGCTGCAACTATTAGGTGCGAAGAAATAATGAAAAATGTGAAGAAAACGGGGAAAATTATTCATCCCCCGTTGCGTGCGCTGCGAAAATAATGTATATTGGCGAAACAATGGAATCTCGGAAACGGCTGCACCGATTTTCATGAAATTTGGTATGTAGAGGGATTTGGGGGCGATAAATCGATCTAGCTAGGTTTAATTTTTAGAAAACATCTTCCCAACCGTGTTTTCGGGCATGAAAAATTGCTCAAATTGTTAATACGACTCTTACTGACATCTATCGCCGAGTAGTAATACTATGCTATACGTAGGATGGTGCGGGGGACGTTTTGGTTTTGAAGTAACTAGAGATGAGGTTATGAAAAAATCGAAGGAAAATAATCGATTTTTTTACTTCGAGCGAAGCTCGGTCGTCCAGGTACTAGATCTTAATATCGCCAATCTAACGGTGTAGAAAAGTACACTATTACATATTCCTGAAATTGCACGACCGACATTTTCAATTGGGACCATCGATATTTAGGCGTTATTTTCACACACACACAGACAGATATGCTCACGTCCGTAATCCCCTAAAGGGGGTGCACAAAACCTTAGGTTCAGAATGACCCTTTGGCCACATTTAGTAGGTATGATAAGGAGTTAAGAATAGGAACGGTGTGTCGCCTTGAGACATGGGCCTTGAATTACAAGGTGATAGTTAATTCTTATTTTCATATATGAAATATCAAACTGTGTACCTACCTACTGGGAATCGACTTAACCGTACAAATGTAGGTATTCATAAGCTCAGGTTGCGCTGATTCCGGATTGCGTGCTCCTACTATAGTACCTACCTGCCAAACCATAGGATTCATGTTAGTTTATATACGTATGCAAACAGAGTGTAGAAGAACCCCGAGCTTTTACTATGGAGATAAAGCGGGGAAATGAAATAAAACATTTCAATCCCCATACAAAATGGTTACCGAGAGAAGAAATTGTCTACGTTCGTTGTATGGAAATGAAAAAAAAATGTTTGCGTTTCCCCGCATTGTCGCCATAGTAAAAGTTGTCCATATTTATGAGCCCGACAACGTTTCTAAGACCATTGCTCGGGGTCCTTTTACACGCAGTATAGATCATCATCAAGTCAGCGCCAAGCATGTAGCTCTCCCGCTCTCAGCGATGCGAAATGATAGAGAGAGAGTAATATGCTCTAAAAGGGAAACGCGTACACAGCGACTGAACTAGAAGTGATGACGAGGATCGGACGCGAAGTCTCTGTGGTCGTCATGCTCCAGAAGGGCGAGTGGGGGAGAGTTGGCAACAAAACAGTGATGGATAAAGATATTTTGTATGCAGTCAAGAAAATGTGTGCGTTGAAAAGAGGCAAAAGCAAGTAGACGCGCACGTCTCCACAGAATCCCGTACACCGAGAGGCACGTAGGGCAAAGGGTAGTGGTGGACTTGTTCCTGATTATGCTGATGACATGCGTCCATGTATTCAACAGTTTCTTATGTCATCTAGTCTTTGGGGTGAAAAGGTGGGAACGTATGATGTATGGTTTGCCAGATTCTATGTAACAGAGACAACAAACACGCGGTTGTGTTTGTCATAGTGTCACTCTCCGTGCGTTTTGCCCGTGGCCATTGCTCGTCATCCTGCAAACATGTTATGTGTGACGTATCTTCTTGTGTGGCTCAAAGCGACTATGTCAGAGAGAGATAGAATGATACAAACGAACTCTGAATAAACATCAGTATACACGCATTAAAATATTCATGTTGATGCGGACGAAACAATGGCTAATTGGATAAAAAAAATAACGTCAAACGATTACATAAAAGACCACGGATGGCGCTGATGAAGCTAAAAACAAGTTGATTCAAATTGTGCGGTCAATCATAAAAAATAAATCTATAGCTTTATCTTTGTTTTCTTTCTGGTTACCTATGTATAAAAGCAATGCGTACTTGTGCGGTCTTTAGCTGTGAAAATGTTTGTCTGTGTTTCCTGCGCAGTATAGTTTGAAGGTCTTCAAGTCGCGGGTGAATAGGTACCTACTGAACAAGTGTGCTCCATCGTAGACCACATCGCTGCTTAACATCAGGCAGGATGGTGGTCAAACGCTTGTTCATAGTGATTAAAAAAAATAAATAATAATAATAAAGTATTAATCAATTCAATCTTTTGTAGCTTTGTAAGCGCCATCTGTCATATAAAAACATCAACAATTTTTTGTTTTTTTATTTTTTTATCCAATAGCTCATTGAAAATCTCGTTGGTAAATCAGTACGGGCGGCCGCGAGCCACAAGCGATTGCATTTCGGCAAAACGGCCGCTTGGAATTGATCGTTCGTTCGTCGTTGGTTTAATTTAACTAGATTGTTTATCTTTTAACTGGATTTAATCCGGATTCTAATTAATAACCGTCGGTAACGCAGCGTGACGCGCCAGCATAGCATGGAATGAATTATGATAGTGAGCTACTTGGGCTAGTGATTAAGGAAAATAGGTTAATGAATGCAGAGCACTTCATTGTTAGGTACTTGACAAGTTTTAAAGAGGTTCATCTTGTTTTTGCTGATATAATATAGAATTTTATAAAAAAAAATACAGTTTTCGGATACTTTTGCTATTACGTGAAAGATATCTGGTGACATAACGGTAAGATTAAATAGTGTGATTGGTCTGAGTCTTGTCACAGTTTGTCTTCAATGCTCAACATTAATTTATGAATTACGAATTTTTATATATTTTGTATCACAATATTGTCTAAAGATACAAGAAAACATACTTATTTTTTTAGTCACTTCCAAAAAGTCCCGTAAGTTCCCCAACGAAAATTCGAAAAATTGTTATGCCGGGTTCACACTCTAGCGAATGTCTTACGAGACATAAAAAATGATGAGCGTCCGTGGTCCAGTTGGTCGGATACTTGACTTATAACCGGGAGGTCGCGGGTTCGAGTCCGGCTACTGGACGTGTACCAATGGGACTCTTTTTCAGAGCCTATGTACGCAACGCAACGCTCGTACGGTGAAGGACAACATCGTGATGAAACCCGCACACCACAAGGTGTGTGAACCCTATAACGGCGATGGGCTCACCCCCTGTCACGGTGGGTTAAATACGCTTGGTGAACCGTGGGCATTTGCTTATTAAGCAAGTGCCTCTGCCTACCCCGCTTTGGGATTAAAAGGCGTGAAGTGTATTTAATATTATTTACATAGAAAATCAAATATATAAAGGGGTGCTATCGTGGACATGACTACAGATCCAGTTCAAACAAGGCTAGAGTGGACGGCGCGATGACGTCACCGTGAAGTTATAATTGGCGCCTTCTCTCACTATATTATAGTGGAAAAGGAGGTGTTATTGAAATATTTAATATCTAATGACTTGTCTCTCCCCTCGACATGTAAAATCATAATGATTATCTATTTAAGTAAATAATTGTACTATGAAAATGCTTTTAGAGATGCCCGTTTTTCCCGATTCTTATTGAACCGGCCGGGGACATAATATTTTAGTTTTAAGTGAATGTTCTATTATTTCACATTGGAGCTATTTTAGGTTCAACGTCAAAGATGAATAATCTGATTCTGAACTGCTGAGCTGAGTCCTCATGTCCTGGGGAGCGTCTGAACGTGGCACAAAATGTAAGAACAACATTTCCAGTTCTACTTCAGACAATCTGTGCTAAGCTCACTAAGTCGGTGTCAGTCAGTGAGCGACTTGAGTGAGTGAACTATTTCTCTACAACAGTTTTAAAAACGTTTGCAGCTGCGTTCAGTAGTGCCGTTCTGAGCTGTACCGTGCCAATTTAAACTGAACGCAACGTGTTGAGTAAACGCGTAATGCTAGTAGTCCGAACATAGCTCAGTAAAGCAGAAAAGCAGACATGCCTACTCTATTCGTAAAGAGAATAGTCTTGGGATTTAATGGCATTTTTGTAGATACCTGGTTTAATAGCCACATTCGAAAGCAGGTACTTGGTGGTCAAATGTAATCGAAGATCACGTTTGTGAGATAGGAGAGATACAAAGCTTTGTCCTTAACATTTAAAATTAAAACTAAAAAGTTGGTTAGCTATAGGTCTACCAGGATCTGATTGCAAAAAAAGTCAAAAATAGTGATTTTCATAAAGCTGCAAAAAGCCCTCTGCCAACTGAAATTTCGGGGAATTGTCTTTGTTGGTGAACCGTAGTAAGTATCAAAACGTTTTACTCCAATTCCCTCAGTAATTAATAACGTCAATTTCATTTTTCCCTTTTTGCTATCAAATCCTGGTAGAAAGTTTGTCAGAATATTCTTGAAAGCATAGTTTGACACCTTAAATTTTCATTGAAAGGTCATTCATCTTCACACCACGTTCTATTGCCGACTTCCAGCACTGTCTTCTGCTGACTTTTCCGATGTCACCATGAACCTATTTTATTTAGCTTTCTTATAATAATTTTTGCGTTGCAATTATAATACATCACTATTCGATAGATTTTAGTATTTATTTAGAGAGTCTGTGGTCCAGTTGGTCGGATACTTGACTTGTAACCGGGAGTTCCCGGGTTCGAGTCCAGCTGCTGGACGTGTACCAATCAATGGGACTCTTTTTCAGAGCCTATGTACGCAACGCAACGCTCGTACGGTGAAGGACAACATCGTGATGAAACCCGCATATCACAAGGTGTGTGAACCGTATAACGGCGATGGGCTCACCCCCTGTCACGTTGGGTTAAATACGCTTGGTGAACCGTGGAAATTTGCTTACTAAGCAAGTGCCTCTGCCTACCCCGCTTTGGGATTAAAAGGCGTGAAGTGTATTTGTTTTAACATTTTTATTGCACAATAATACAAATGGTGTACTTAATGCTAATGCATTTTCTACTAGTCAACCTAAGTTGTGATAAAAAGTTATATGTGCAGTAGAGAAAGTTTCAACAATTATACTAGCTTAGATCTATTACTTAAACCTATTAATAAACGTTTATAATAAGATAGTAATTAATGTGTTAAAAATGTATTATGTTGATAGACGTGTCACCTATGTGGCCTTGCCTATTTGGCAATTCGTATATAAACTGGAAGAACCAATTAAAATCTAACTAAATAACGTTTTTTATCCATTTGTCACGGTTCTGATATACCCCTTTCGCTTCGTCTACATTCATACATTTATACACATTTTCGTTTTCGTTTTCCATGTGGTGACGGCGAGTAGAGTACATGTGTACATGCCCAACTATTCCCATATTCCCATCGTGGGGGTCGTATGTAGCGACCGAGGGAACTCTCCAGAGGTCGGGCAGCAGCGCTCTCTGTGAGTTAAACCACAACACCACTGCGATCGCCAACTCGCCTGCCAAGCGTGGCGATTATTGGCATTCCTCCCCCAAACGATTCATGTAAATCACTGAGGGAGGCCCTCGTCCAGCAGTGTATGTCATGCGGCTGATAATGATGACATAGTATGATAAATAGACGTATATAATGTATGTAGGTATAAGGCATAAGGTAGTTATCTACTCACTCCGATTGAGTTATGAGTCTGATTACGTATCCTCATTTTTAGGATTAAGGAAAGATGACATTATTGATAACGTCAATAGTCGAGCCTAACGCAATTGTTGGATGGGTTATCACATTTTTATAGCGTTTAGAATATGAAAATATAACAACCCAACGAATTAAAAAATGCCGGAAGTGTTCCGCTCGAAGTTCCGCTCGATGCTCTAGAGGGTTAAAACAACGATATTTTACTCTAATTTTACAGTGAAAGTGTACCTTCTTAATGTAGAAAATACCACTAGGTAAAAGAAATACGATCCACACCTCTTGGTAACTTAATCAGATGCTGTACCCTCAAGCTACCGCCACCACAGCTTTTTAATTATCATAAATATAAACTGTCTATCCGTTTGTGCCAGTCTTATGCACCCTTTTTGTGTAAGCAACTGTTCCGGTGTGAAATACCGCCGCACCTTCGAGAGGATGCCCAGCTTCTTGGCTGCGCGGTGGGCCGTAGCCTCAATATAGGAGCCAAGTTGAGGTTGGAGGTTAGCGTCATGCGTAAAGGTCCAGCCGATTGGCTATAGGCAGGTGTACATCCTGGAACGTGGGAGCCAGACTGAATGGGCTCCTTTGTACGTATAATTTACAATTGAAATGAATGAAAAATTAAAGCGTGTACAGTTTATTACATTTTATCTCAAAATTCCCACGGGAACGGAAGAAAAACGTGAATTACCTCTTGTGGTACAGCTATATATATATAAAAAAATGTATATAATGTTAGACAGAGTTTATCACAAACTATAATCCGATTCGTATAATAAACAAGCGAGGGTTAATTTTTAGTCGGTTCGATTCCAGGTTGAAACTAGCAAAATAATAAAAATGTTTTGATGTAGTTTTGTTTCTTTTTAAAAATAAAGGAATGTTTCCTTTCAGTAAAATGAGCTAACTAAAGGATTTAAAGCAGTTCCCTCCAGGGCCCATAACTTTTTTCCACCCTGTAGTCTATATATATATATATATATATTACTTATACTAGTATTTACTATAATATATATATTTATATATATATATATATATATATATAGTATATAGAAGATACAATATTGTGTGACTATTAGCACGGAATGTAAAGTCCGCCAGATCAGCAGGTCTATGTAAATGATGATTATGTGCTAGAAAAGTGTCAGAAGTGCGAAGTGATTCATAAACGTGATAGGTATTGCTTACACGATCTGTTGTCCTAAACTCAAACTGAGTGAAGCAATTACACAGGTTTTTAAACTGAACTGAATCTTTTTAATACACTTTTAGTATTAAACGCAGTTCAAATAACACTGGCAGATAGAGTATAATTCACTCGGTAGTCTTTCTAGTTGGTACAAAAAAGATCTGTTGAGCTTTAATTTTTTATAAATTACTCCGTGACTAGGATCTGAGTTTTGTCGTTTATGTTAACCTAGTTTTGTCCGCAGAAATGCTTCGTAAGAGTACAATGACTAACAATCTACAGTATGTACTATAAAATATATCTTGAGCGACTTCAACTTGGAATGTTGAGGGAACGGTAGCTCAGCTGTAAGAACTCCAGACTTGGAGTTCCTACAATTTTCTAGCGTTGTTGTGTCTTGCAATAGCAGTTTTAGTGCCTCTACGAATGTTCCTCGTATATTTTTCACAAGAGCAATACAGAAAAGTTGATTGATCAAGTGTTATAAAGTGTGGAACCAACGTTGTAGGAAATCGGTACAGTTGGATGCTTTCATGTTCATGTTGGAAAGGATTCCTGTGTGGGAAGAAGGTACTAAAGTATAAGGATTACTTTAGATTAATTTATAAGGCAAGCCATGTTAAAGGTGTGTGCTAGAATTCGTCTATTGTTATGATACTTGCTAAATAAAAGACCTTATGGGGAGATGAAAAGATTTGGAAATAGGCTAATCTTTTATCCATAACAAATCACAAAAGATGTTCCGAATACAAAAGTCAAGAACGGCTGAATATTCTTATCTAATCCTTTTTTTTGATGTTAGGAGATTGTTCTTATGAAAAAAAAAAACAGAAATATTCACCAAAAACTGAAACTTCAGATCCACTGGTTGTCCATTAAAACCTATTGTCAGAACTATAATACGTCTGTAAAAATTTTCGCATTGTTTCAGCATTAATTTATCAAAAAAGTCTACTACCAAGTGTTAGACCTACAAAATTTAAGTTTTTCTCATACAAACTCCTATCCCCTTTTCCACGTTAGGGAATAAATTAACCCCTGTCCAAATTTTTATTTTCCTTCCTAGGGCCAGAGTTTGGGCTGGTCGTTGATGAGTCAGTGGTGAATAAATCCGTCAGGACTTTGAGTTTTACACTATACTAGTTGTCTCGGCAAACATTTGTTTTGCTGTAGGGAGATTTGTACCTCGAATATTGGAAAAAATACACCTTTTAAACCTTTCCTGGACTTCCACGTGTAATTCAAGACCAAAATTAGCCAAATCGGTCCAGTCGTTCTCGAGTTTTTAGCCAGACTAACGAACGGCGATTAATTTTTATTTATATAGATTATATATATATAGACGTCATAGTTACCAGTCGTCCGCAACGTCACAGGTCAAGAAAACCGTCAAGAAAAAGGCAGCTTCTTCTTGAAGTATCCTTCATTAGTAGCCTTCTATGCAAGAATAATTCTCCTGCTTCTTCTACTTAGTCTTTATCCCGGTTGACTATTCTGCTCACTCAGGTAACAATCAGTGCCTTCTTTTTAGAAAGAGGTTTACTTTCTGAGTCAATAATGAACAATCATAATAAATGCTATTAATATTGTTGGTAGTTGAGCACGGTACCTAACAATTATTGTGAAGTACCATTAAAGATTGTATGCCTAAAAAAACTTTTCGCACAAATTAAAAACATTTCCTACATGCTTTAAAGTATTGTGCTGGCCGACCCAAGTAAGTATTATGTGGAAACGTTCATTGAGTTAGTGGAATGTCATTCTTCTGAACAATATTGCGCTGAATTTGCCCCTTCATCTTTACGAGACTTTAAAAATTTTAGTAACGGCCAATAAAATGTGATACTCAACAGAGGTTGCCAAACTTTGGTAATTAAGATGGGGCTCTTTTAGAAATCGAATAAAGAAAATTGTTCCGTCCGCCAAAGGTTTTATGGTGATCGTAAATTTTGTGGACGATGCTCTGGAGCTGTTGATGCGAAGCATTTCCTTTATCGCGGAAAATAATTAGTGATAGCGATAAAAAAAAACTTATTAAATTACTCTAAGTAGGTGCAATAAAAGAGATAAAGTACCCTAGAATATAATTATGCAGTAAATATTGCGATTATCGAAATTCCTTGGTTCATTACGTGGCTTGTCAACTCAAATGGAAAAATGTAAATACATTTCACGCCCCTTTAATCCCAAAGCGGGTTAGGCAGAGGCACTTGCTAAACAAATGCCCACGGTTCACCAAGCGTATTTAACCCAACGTGCCAGGGTGTGAGCCCATCGCCGTTAAAGGGTTCACACACCTAGTGGTTTGCGGGTTTCATCACGATGGTGTCTTTCACAGTACGAACGTTGTGTTACGTACATAGACTCTGAAAAAGAGTCACATTGGTACACGTCCGCCGGTCTCGAACCCGCGAAAAAATTTAGACCAGTTTATACATTTAACTTAACCCATTACCACCCACTGTACTCGGAAACTGACAAGTTATTTAAACCCTATTACTTGGTAATAAAACTCAAAATCAATTAAAAAGTAAGTATTCTGGGCGTTAATGGGTTAAGTCACCTTTGAATGTGTTTGACATTCTTATTTAATTCAGAGGCGAATATATACATATTATGAGTTGACGTTGGTGTTGCCTGATTGATGTCATTTTCCTGCCCTTGTCCCACACTAGGTGGGGTCGGTCGCAATTGAAAACAGTTTACAGGCGGTTTATATATTTATTTATCTACACAGCTGACATCAACATTTCAGGTAAACCTAATTCGTAGTGTAGCGGAAACGTAAATAATACAACTGGTAAAATATTCAAGTACCTAATAGAATTTGTAATAGGTACCAGGTCCATACTGAACGGTCGTTTGAATCATAACTATATTTTAAGCATAGATGAAGTAAAGGTGGGTAGAAAATTGTTTCGTCCGTCAAACACAACCATAGTAGTAAGTATGGTGTAAAATATTCCAAATAATTAATCAATTGCCAGCATATCAATGTCTGGCTATGCAGGTCAATCAAGTCTAATTGAACTTTAGGTAAAAAAGCTAACGAAGACAAATTGATAATTATGACAAAATCTTGCATAAGTTTTGTCAGATTCCATTTAGAAGTGACTCTACTCTAAGAAGTCTAAGCAATATGTTGTCTATACAAAGCCAGAGTTTACTTTATTTTCAATAGATATCACACTAGGTTCATATCATTAGAATTTCTCTTATTTGACTTTCAAGTTTTTCATACTGGTTAATAAACGTTTCATTTTAAAATTTAAATTTAATACAAGATGAATTTCAAATATCTGTATACTACTTAGGTTCGATTCTTGGCAAACAAGATCAAACGTCCCAATATGTATTTCATTGTGACCGAAAGGGGTAGTGGAATATTTAGAACCGCTGGTTGATCTATAAAACACGAGCAAGCACGCGCGTCATTTAATACGAACTTCTTATGTCTCGAAACAATGTTGATATTTCCAGAGTTGGCAATAAATTCGAAACATAAATCTGTAATAGCATTTTTATATCAAACGCTCCCGTAAATAATAAATCAATGACACAATATTTTCTAAAGTACAGTCGCAGATGTGGGATTGAATTTTATTGTCGTAAAACACTACTCTGTACTACTACCGGGAGACAACCATAGAATGTATGTTTCCATTTCCTGTTTTGACCAATGAAGTATGAGAGTCAGATTACAATAAAAAGGTTATTTATGTAGAGTCAGGTTTGACTATACCTACCTATGCATTTACCACCGTCACAGTTTTTATCCAACCGAAAACGGAGGAGGTTCTCTCTTCGACACGTAGGTATATCCTACTTCCTATACTACTATATTATAAATGCCAAAATTATGGACGGATGTCTGAATGTATGGATGGATGGATGTTTGTCCTTCTTTCACATAGAAAGTACTGGACTGATTTTGATGAAACTTGGCAGTATTGTAGTTTATAAACTAGATATAGCGAATTTCGGGGATATGTTTTAAATTATTTACGTATGAACATACAAATTAAGGATAGGGAAAAAATCGGTAACTTGCGGTATATTCCTGCGTGCGCCGGCTTAACCTGATAAGATACGTTTAAACTAGGTATATTCTAAACAATTACAGGTATTAAAAAGTTCTACAAAAAAGTCCGCGATAGTATATTATGTTTTTCTTTTCCAGTTACTCCACAATTTTAATATAAATGAAACATGAAAAAATAGAGTTTTATGCCGAGCTGTTTTGGCATGGATGGAAAAATGTAACTTTGCCGAACGAAGTTCGCCGGGTCAGTTAGTACATATATATTTTTATGTGTGATCGACCATAACTTTTAACACAGTCTAATTTTGATAAGTATTTTTTTTTATTGGAAAGGGTGTATAATTGTAAAGAAAAATATGTAGATCCACCAATTTGCTTTTCAGTTTTTAAGGTTTATTTTTTCGTGAAAAAGTATTACTTGCGGTATCTTATGGACTCTTTACAAACATACTTCTTGTCTTGAGGAAAACGTGGTGATGAGGGATGAGTAGGAAAAGATTGTATGATTAAATAATGCGTTATTTATAAGTTTTTAATATGAATAAATAATCCAGCCGCTTGATGTATATTCTGTGCGATATTGATCATTATTACAAAATAGGTATCCTATTTTTAAGAGTATATATTAGCTTTTGTTAATGTAGGTACTAAAAGTGAAAATGATGTACATCTGGATCAAAACTGTCACTTTTATTACTAATTTGTATAATAACAATATTTTGTATTTATTACATTATAAACCTTGTCAGTAATATTTGTTTAATTTTATTTAAATTATAGACATAAAATTATGTTAAAAGCATCAAATGTTTTGTTTCGGATATTAATCTGCACATAATATTATATTATGAAATGGTTTGTAAAATTATATATGGTATTCATTTCATCAACATTATTATATATTTTAAAGTTCATCGTCAATTAACCTGATCAGCTAAATATTTAATTAGAGCATTACCAGCGAGTTCATTCCAATTTTAAACAAAATAATAACATTTCATTCATAAATTATTATTTTAGCTTACGTTAACGTTTTGTGAATTGGGGTCAGACGTTTTCGCGTAAAATGCATTGCGCATTTTACTCTAATGTTTAAAGTAAAAGAACCGACTTCAATCAGAAAAATATTATTACTTCGGTGGTTTTCTCATAGATGCCATTGTCGGAACTGAACCAATTTTAAATTAAACAAAATGGTACACACTGGTACTGGTACACTATTTCAAACAAAAAAGAATCGAAGTCGGATCAACCGGTTAAACGTTTTGACACATAAAAAATGCTGTCGAATTGAGAGTCTCCTCCTTTTTCGAAGTTGGTTAAAAAGATAAATACATTAAACATGTATTTGATAAAAAAAATACACTTCACGCCTTTAATCCCAAAGAGGGGTAGGCAGAGGCACTTGCTAAAGCAAATACCCACGGTTCACCAAGCGTATTTAACCTAACGTGACAGGGGTGAGCCCATCGCCGTTATAGGGTTCACACACCTTGTGGTGTGCGGGTTTCATCATGATGTTGTCCTTCACCGTACGAGCGTTGCGTTGCGTACATAGGCTCTGAAAAAGAGTCCCATTGGTACACGTCCAGTGGCCGGACTCGAACCCGGGACCTCCCGGTTACAAATCAAGGGTCCGACCAACTGGACCACCGACGCTCTATTATTCTGTATTTGATCTACCTTTATATATTTGTTTACTTATAAAAGTATGATAATAACGTGATGCCAACTAAATGATGATGAAGAGCGTTTTGAAATGAAAGAAACGTCCATTCAACATCATCAACGTGCATTGCTTGTGTGATAGAAGGAAAATATCGCTACAAACACGCATACCATAAGTTATGTGGACCGTTGCTATTACTCGTATTCCTCCTCGCCAAAGTGTTAGTCGAAGGATTTATTAAAGGAATATTATTGAGGAATAAAAAAAAACACACACACACACATAAAACTTACGATAAATTATGTAATTCTGAGTGTAGTAATATTATATTATACAAGACAATACAAATATTTTTGATAATCTGTTTCGCTATTGTCAAAAATGACGCCATCAGGCAAGGTGGACTAAAGACATGGGCAAGATGTCTGGCGGAAACTGGATGCAAGAAGCCGAAAACAGATCACAGTTGCGTGCAATTGGAGAGGCCTGTGTCCAGCAGTGGACAAATATGGGCTGTTGAATGGTGAAAATAATTATTGTTTATCCCTAGTTCTCCTCGATTGCGAGATATTTAGGTGTGTACATAATTATGTGTATTATAATTTCCATGCGCGTTTAATTAACAAAGTGTATTTCTTTAAAAGTTGTTTTACTTCCTTTTCCGATTTAAGAGAATGTCATAAAATTCAAGTGCCCTTTCTATAAGTATACCTACAGATATACTCTGTGATATAAATCTTCTATATCCTCAACATATTTTGACCAGACTACAGCAAACTTAGGAATGTTGGCAATATACGGATCGCCGATATTACTTTTAATACCGGAATTCCGGTAGGGACGGGAAAATTAAACTATTGCTACCAAAGAAGAAACTGTCTTTTTTAAGAGTCTGTATAAAGGTAACAAAAATGTCGTTAAAATCTTACTTCCCACTAGTATATTAAACAATATTAGTACGAAATAATATTTAAATTTAAGTTTAATTTAATAAAGTAATATTTAAATTTAGATTTAACCAAAACATTTATTAACCGTATCTGATGTCCAAAAATAATCATGTACCTATAAAATTATTTGTTATTAGTGTCGCTAAGACTCGAGAAAGGCTAATTTTGGTATTGACGCATTAATATTTATAATTTTAATCAGTTGTATTTCTTAAACTTGGTATCTACCAGTGGCGTGCACTGGCTTTTCGAACAAGGTAGGCAGTAATCCCCAAGGATTGACACCTATGTTTAGGTAACTTGTCTTTACGAAACATAGGTACCTACATATCTACTCACCCACAAAACACAGGACCTTCGTTAGCCTGTGTCGTGAGTATAACAAAAAAATATCTAGCAATAACTCTATTATTAGGTCGGGTAGCCAAAATATTAAGGTAGGCAGTGTCTTTTCGCCTATATGGTGTGCACGCCACTGCTCTGGAGAGTTCCCTCGGTCGCCTCTTACAATCACCACGACGGGAAAAGTTAGGATGGGGTGGTGACTCATGTATTCTATTGGCCGTCACCACACGGCTTCAAGCTGTAGCTTTACGTATACAACACGTGATTTTTTTTGAGAAATTATGTTACTCTACTACTGGTTGGTTTTTCATACAGTTGTAAATAAGCGTATGACCCCGATGCTTTTTTTTATCGTGGGGATCTAAGGTAGGCCTTTTTAAATCGGTAAAATAACTGCTCTTATCCCATAAGAAAATTGTTAAGAACATTGTTTCGCTCAATGACTATATGACCACATCATATTATAGTCATTGAGCATCATATAGTTTATCATTCTCCATTCACTAACCATAAATCACCAGTAAACCTTCTTACAATAAAGGTTTTCATTTTTTTAGAATTCAGTGACTCGGTAAATACGACAGTAGACAGAAACAAAATATATAGCGTGGGGAATGATAATTTTTATGACGAAAATTATTTATATTTCATTCGCATGAAGATGTTGAACTAAATCAATGGACATCAAAAGACCTTAAAAAAGATATGTGGAACAGCGAATCGAAAGGTATATTTCCTAATGAAATGCAGTAAAGAATTGAGAACTGAGTATTATCTAAATACTTACAAAAAAAAAACTAGCTGTACCGCTGTGTTATGCACGCTGTTTCGATGCCTCGTGATAAAATACTGCGTGTAAAAGGACCCCAAACAAATAAGATCTTAGAATGTGGGGTTGTGATAAATGAGAAAAAAATGTTTTATCTCCATATAAATACTGTCTTTTGGTTTCGGGATCAAACATTTTCTATTTTGTATGGATGTTAAATTTTTTTTTTTTAATTTCCCAGCTTTGCGTCCATAGTAAAAGTTGTTCATATTGACGAGTCCAACAACGTTTCTACGACCATTGCTCGGGGTCCTTTTACCCTCCCTGGCACCATACCAACAGTGAACGAAATTTTCAAGTCGGTCAAGTAGTCACGTAGCCTATTCAATGTTTCCTCTTTATAATATTAGTCAAAACAGATAACCGTACCATGGGGGCGTATATGGAGTAATATTGTTCTCCCTGTGTAACAGGGATAGAGCTAGACGAGTGGTGTCGCACAGCGAAAAAGATAGAAACTTTTTTTTAAACACACAGTGAATAAGAGTTTGACCATCATCCTGCCTGATGTTAAGCAGTGATCTCTACGTGTCTACGATGGAGCACACTTGTTCATTAGGTACCTATTCATTATTCTCTTTCAGCATACATCACACCTCTCTCTTTATTAATTAGGTATGTAATTAACAGTATACTGGTATACACCTACCAAACTATACTTCTATGCCAATATTGTAAAGAGAAAAATATTGTATTTCGGAATGGATGTTTGTAACGATTAAACTCAAGAAGTACTAGATGGATTTCGATAATAATATCATCATTAGAATACTACAATACCCCTAAGAAAGATATGCTATATTTTATCCCGAAATTCCCACGGAATCCTACTAATATTATAAACGTGAAAGTTTGTATGTGTGGATGGATGGATGTTTGTTACTCTTTCGCGCAGAAAGTACTGGGCGGATTTTGATGAAACTTGGCAGTATTGTAGCTTATAAACTAGAATAACATATGGGCTATAAGGTATTTTGGTAAAACAACGTTTGCCGGGACAGCTATTAGAAAAATAAATCGTTAGTAACACCAACCGGTACAGCTAGTGGACATATACATCAAAGTAGGTAGCGTAATAATATAATTAATACATAGGGTAATCGTGCTCCTACCTACATTTGTAGCCAGTGGCTGAGATAACAATTGTCGACATAGATGTCTGGGGCAGTAATTAACCAATCAATTGCACTTATGTTTATGACAATAGGAGTACCTACCTACTTAGATACTACGCTCTGATTTCGAATTCACTGCCACCTTGCGATGGCATTACAATGAACTGTTTTGTTAACAGTAAACTTCATAATCATTTAAAATATCCTTTTTCGACTCATTATCACATTGTTGATAAAACCTGGAATGGAATAATGACAGAGCGAGACGCATGATTTTTTTGTTGCAGTAGATAAGAAATTAGAGTGCAAAACGTTCAGTTATTTTATTTTTTACAGACGTCATTATATATGCCAGCCGCGGCTTCTGGCTTTAACAGCCAGAGGTAAAATAACTCTGAACGGACTGTATAGAGTACTCTACCTACCTATCACTGATAGGTATTATAAAGGCAAAAGTTTGTGAGTGTGTAAGTTTGCTACTTCTTCATGTCTAAAATATAAAATAATAAAATATTGAGAACACATATAACCATCCATATATTACCATCAGGGTATATAGGTTTTGTTCGATAGGTTAGTCACAAAATAACACGCCTTTACCATTTGTCAATTCGATGTGACACCATGAGTACAATTATTATAATCTAGCTCTCAAACTAGGGTCTCTATAAATAAAAATACAAATTATATGATGACACGCAACATCATGGTATTATGGTTGGGCGAAAAAGGTTAAATTCCCTTTAGCAGAATATTTGTAAGCCAGAAAATACTTTTTCAATATTGTTTCCGCGAATATCAAAGCTCGTCTTTTTGGGTTTTTGTTGAAGCCCATTGTTATACAGGCAAAGAATATTGCAGTCCCAGCAAAAAAAAAACTTTATAATATGTTACCTAATATTCAGCTTTGGGGTCTTTTTATGCTCACAGATGTTACACGATTCAATTTCCCACCCTTTTTGTGATAAATCTTTGCGCGGCGCCCTCTATCCGCCATCCGTCAAACTATTTGCGTAATTCACCGGCTTACCACATAGAGGGCAGTAGTTTCGGGACTATTTTTCAGCCCTTTTATTGCTTTTAGCGCATTTCGGGGTAACATTTTATTTCCCGGTTGATAAAGCCCCCAGTTTATTTGTTGAACTAGAGCGGTTGGAGGGTAGTTGTCGGTTACTTCGACTTCCATTGGAAGTTGTGGGTTTTGTTTTGACTTGACAGTGAAGGAATTCTGTAATGTCCTCTGAAGGGCACATCCCTTCATATTCTATGTAAAAATATCCTATTCTATTACCCAAAATATTATGTGTACATAAAATCTCAAAATTCAATCAATCAACATTTCCGGAAAGTCACTTCCGATAAAAATTTTAGTTTTTGAACATAAGAAGTTGATTGTTATGCTTATGATATTGAATATAAATAAAAATAGGTACACTTCACGAGTCGAGACATATTTCTGCTTTAGGTTCACCTGGAAAATGAAACAAAATTCAACGAGCCACAAAAAGAAACCACAGCTAACTCAGAAGAAAATTGTAAATAAAAAAGAATATTAAAAAATCACTTGACGCCTTTCAATGTCTTCGAGCTTTTTACTCAAATTATTACCTTTTTATTATTAAAAAAATACAAATAATTGACTATGCGATGAGCTCACCCCATATCACGTTGGGTTAAATATTTGATTAACCTTAGCAAATGCCTCTGCCTACCCCGCATTGGTGTGGTGTAGGCATTTATTTATTTGTGAAGTGTATTTATTTGTATATTTTTATGTACGATTTTCTTGTGAGTTACCTGCGGTTCCTTTTTCAATTTCGTTTCATTTTCCAGGTGAAACTAAAGCAGAAATATTCCTCGGCAGAGAACTGCACTGCAATTTGTATTGTTTTACATTTCAAAGATGCTCACTATAAAATTTACATTGCGCGATGTAAAATGCTTAGGTGCTTACGTGCACTGAGGGTGAAGTTTTTGATCGTACTTAGATACCAATTGTAGGAAAAGTTGCGTCTACTAATGAACAATGTAATCTTTCTGCATACATCATTGTGAGCGTCTGTGGTCCAGTTGGTCGGATACTTGACTTGTATCCGGGAGGTCGCGGGTTCGAGTCGGCTAATGGACGTGTACCAATGGGACTCTTTTTCAGAGACTATGTACGCAACGCAACGCTCGTGCGGTGAAGGACAACATCGTGATGAAACCCGCACACCACAAGGTGTGTGAACCCTATAACGGCGATGGGCTCACCCCCTGTTACGTTGGGTTAAAATACGCTTGGTGAATCGTGGGCACTTGCTTAGCAAGTGCCTCTGCCTACCCCGCTTCGGGATTAAAAGGCGTGAAGTGTATTATTTTTACATCTTTGCTTAACATCAGGCACGATCGTGGTTATACGCTTATTTACAACTATATGAAAAAATCCCGACTTCAACCAGTAGTAGAGTAACATAATTTCTCGTAGATGTCTTTGTCAGAATTCAACAAAAAATCACGTGTTGTTTACGTAAAGCTACAGCTTGAAGCCGTGTGGTGACGGCCAATAGAATACATGAGTCACCACCCCATCCTAACTTTTCCCGTCGTGGTGATCGTAAGAGGCGACCGAGGGAACTCTCCAGAGCAGTGGCGTGTACACCATATAGGCAAAAATACACTGCCTACCTTAATATTTTGGTTATCCGACCTAATAATAGAGTTAATGCTAGATCTTTTTTTTGTTATACTCACGACATATGCTAACGACTGTCCTGTGTTTTGTGGGTGAGTAGATAGATATGTGCCTATATTTCGTAAAGACAAGTTACCTATACATAGGTATCAATCCTTGGGGATTACTGCCTATCTTGTCGTAAAAGCCAGTGCACGCCACTGCTCCAGAGGATGGGCAGCAACGTTCTCTCTGAGTTAAACCACCACACGGCGATCGCTAACCCGCCTGCCAAGCGTGGCGATTATTGGCATTTCCCCCCAATTGATCATGGAAATCATTGGGGGAGGCACTCCAGCAGAGGACGTCATGGGGCTGATGATGAGTGAGTGAGTGCTGACAAAATCACATTACGGCTACCTGGGTAAAATCCCTCCGAGCGTTAAGTCTGCCTTTCGCATCTTACCATTGTCAATTTTACATTTGGAATGTACAGTGTGAAATAAAGAGTGTATTATTTCATTCGTTTTTATTTCTATTAGCTAATTCATGTCTGAATAACACAAACTGTTATCTTTGAATAAGCTAGTGGCTAGCAGTAAGAACTCTCGGCAAGTAAAACGTCAGACTCCTAGCAACAAAATTAGGAGGGTGTGTCCGAAAACAGGGTAATATGCTTCTGGAAAAATAATGGTACGGATTTGTTATTCGTAAGGGTTGGTTCACATAGTATGTCAAAATATGCCTGCAGGTTGTATTGCAAAGGTGAGTTAACCCCTGTCATGTAGGGTTAGCAATCAAAGTGTAAAGAGGGAAGGTCTGTTATGATGAGTCATTCTACTTACAGTCAAAGGGGTTTAAGGCCTTGAGGATATATTTCGTTTGCTTGCTTTGTTTTTCTAGGAAAGCGCTGCCATAATAGTATTATTAGTATATATATATATAAATATAAAACTCAGGCTCAGGACTTTGAGTTTTCATTCTAGTCAACGCCCAGGCCAACCCTTAAACCTATACATTCCTTTTATGACGTTTATGTAAGCTAAGAAACGATTTATCAAAATTAATTTTCTAAGGGGGTACATTTCAAATGAAAAAATGTTAATTTTGCAGTTATGGTTCTAAAACAATAATAGATATTAATAAATTCGCGGGGCATCCACTATTACTATACTTCGTATATTAGGGAAACAACGTTTTCCGGGGCAGTTAGTTTTACAGATCTAAGTATACATAGGGACAGACAGCGGGAGGTGTTTTTGTTTTATAATATGTATTGATAAAAGCATATACAAGCAGAGAAACACTGTTAATCTATACTAATACTAGCTGTCCCGGCCAACATTTCTTTTGCCATAATAAGTTGCCTTTTTACCCCGTGTATTGGGAGAAATACAACTGGTAGATGCATAAAAAATAGATAGTAGCCTATTCTCAGAATTACTGAATACGCATATAAAATTTGGTAAAAATCGGTAAAGCCGTTTCGGAGGAGTACGGCAACTAACATTGTACATGGAAATTCGCACTATATATTGGAAGATTTATAGAATACCCCAGTGGCGAGTGCCGCACCTTACAGGCGAAAAAGACAGCTACCGTAGTATTTGGCTACCGACCTAAAATAGAGTATATTGCTTAAACTTTTTGTTGTACTCACGACATAGGTTAACGAAGGTCCTGTGTTTTGTGGGCGAGTAGATATGTAGGTGCCTATATTTCGTAAAGACAAGTTACCTACACATAGGTGTCAATCCTTGGGGATTACTGCCTACCTTATCGTAAAACCCAGTGCACGCCACTGATAAATACTAAATAAAAACTCAAAAACTAATGGACGGTATAGGATACTTTTTTCAGCATTAGAATGCTTATCCCTGAGTAACATAACTATATTTTTTCCCAAAATGCCCACTGGATCGAAAAAAAAAAACACAGTGTAACAAAACCGCGCGGTACAGCTAGTTATTCCTATAGTTCGGTTGGCAGGTAAGTCGCACATAAAACAAAAAAAATACCACATTTTTTTCCATATATTACCTCTGTACGACCTCTATCAAACTATACGGACTCGCCATTAATAATGCACCGCAGATTAGATTGGGAAAAATCCTTCATATATGTAGACGGTTATTTCTTTCTGCCTCTCTCAATTATCCCAAATCCTGAGCATAGTGAAAAGCCGTGTATTCGATTATCGGAAGTCCGATTGCGTAAAAAAAATGCGAACTTATCTGTAATATTAAAAAAAAACACTTTTCGTCGATTATTCCCAAAACGGGGTAGACAGAGGCACAAACGTAGTGATTATATTCTCTTTCAGAGGCACATTCTAAGCAAACGTCCTCTTTTGTATAATAATATAATGCAAGTATACTTATTAATACATATTAATATAGTCGTCTCCCGCTGTCTGTCCCTGTAGGTATGATAACTACGCAACGGATTTTCATGCTGTTTCCTTAGAAGATAGTGATTCTGGAGAAAGGTTTACACACAATTAACAGTGTTTTTTTGCTATTATACATATAAACCTTCCTCAAGGATCACTCTATATACTAACGAAAACCGCATCAATATCCGTTGCATACTTTTAAAGATGTAAGCATACATAGGGACAGACAGCGGGAGGCAACTTTATTTTATACTATGTAATGATGCCTGCTAATGTTTAAACGTTTGCCGGATCTGATAGTAAAAAAATATTTCTATTACCGGTATTGCTTTTTCGTGTTGTTGTTGACTTAAAATTTGGAACGGACGTAGCTTAGGTACCGTAGGGGTGCACTAAGAAAGGAATTCCAGAAATTCCTAGGGGAACGGCAATTAACGGGAAAATACTTTTGTATGGAAAATCTAAACCGCTCAAGTTAGACGCTTGAAATTTAGAATGCAGGTAGGTACTACTAAACTACGCGAATGTAATCGCGGGGCATTAACTAGTAAAATTATAAGAAAAATCCAGTGTCAAAAACAATATTCAATATTTTCATGCATACTTACAAAGATACAAATGTGCTCCATCGTAGACCACATCGCTGCTTAACATCAGGTAGGATGGTGTGATTAAAAGAAAAAAAACGTACTTCCGATGGTGTTGGTGCGGCTTCTACTTCTACCAGGATCACGGCGTTACCGCTGTGACATTTTTAGTCTTTCAAACGATGTATATACATATACTTCACGCCTTTTAGCCATCCCATAGCGGGGTAGGCAGACTTGCTAAATAAATGCCCACAGTTCACCAAGCGAATTTAACCCAAAGTAACAGGGGGTGAGCCCATCGCCGTTATAGGGATCACACTTCTTATGGTGTGCGGTTTTCATCACGATGTTGTCCTTCACCGTACGAGCATTGCATTGCATACATAAGCTCTGAAAAAGAGTCCCATTGGTACACGTCCATTAACCGGACTCGAACCCGCGTTAAAATCCCGCGAAATCCCTTAAGGTTACAAGTAAAGTATCCGACCAACTGGACCACAGACGCTCGACTTTTAAGCGATGTATTCGAATAAATACACCTTGTATTATTATTTTCACGTCCCGGACTAGCGCTGAACTCGGTATGATTACGGATTACGGTATTATATTTTAAACCGATTTAAAAAAGTAGTTCTCAATATATTTGTTCATGATGCTTATCTCCAAATTGTTGACCGTTTGTACCTATTTGGACGATTCCTTTTTGTTCGAAATTTGGTACCTACTTCCCGTTTCATTCCATTTAATAAGTTTGGTTCAGTTCCAACAATGATCAATCCAATAAAAGAAAAACCTTGACTTATTTAACCTTAACCAAAAGTCGGTTCGTTTTTCTCTAAAGTTATAATAGATTCCTGTTGGAACCCACGTTTGTTCGGTAACAAACGGAAAAGATGAGTAAAAAAAGAATACTAAAAGGAAATATAAAAAAAAAACAAAATATACAAGAGTCGTTCAGTTTTCGCTCGAAATAAACGTGGATTTCTTTGTTTGCTTCAAATCTCTATCTAACTTGAAACGATTTAGCTTCCGCTCTATATTTTGCTTGTTTTTGGTGTACCGTTCGAGACGAAAAAAATAGAGATAGCTAGAATAATATACTTTTTTTAACATACCTCGTATCGTGGCAAATGTCCCAAAGCTCGGCACAGAACCAGTAGGTGGTTAAAATCTTTCGTCACAAATATATAAAACAAGGTCGCCTCCCACTGTCTGTCCCTATGTATGCTTAGATCTTTAACAACTACACATCGGATTTTGACGCGATTTTCTCCATACATTAGTTATGTAATTAAATAACAAACCGGACATATAACACACGGTCATCTAAAATAGGATGCCCTATACTATCTGTGCCAAAGACTGATGACCTATTGACAGACATGTCTGTTCTGCACTCTTTCGTTTTTGTTTCAGAATACGCAATAAAGATTTTGTTGAGGTTTCCGTACTGCTTGGCGTACAGACGAGCAATCCCGTCTTGACAATGTCAATGTGACATGACTGTTTACACCTAAGTCTTTTATATTTGTTTTATGTGAAATAAATGTCCTATCAACTTCCACGTGTATTTTAACAGATTTGATGGCTTTGAGAAAGTACAGTTCAAAGTACCTATCCCGTTAATTCTAATTAACCCCAAGTTACCGGTTCATAAATATTTCGTAATACATACATATGTAGTTCTTAATTCCTATGGTACTCTAGGGCTACAGTAGGACCTTACTACATACATAGATCGATAAAATCATAGACGGCGGGATTCTACGTCTATGGATAAAATACGCACAAACAACAGTGTCGCCTTGTTACTGGAGCAGTACATTCGAGCTCCGAATCGAACTCGCGTGTGTACGTATGACGACCATTTTCTTGTAAAAGATTTTCGCAAAATATTAACCTGGACAGTGGACAAGTATGGGCTGATGATGATGATGATGATTAACCTACCGAAAAAAATAAACATATTTGAAGATACATCTTAAAACGCATATGTATGGGGTTTATATGGGCATACTTTAGTTTTACCCTTTCTAACAATTAAAATCAAAATCCTACTACTGTATGTAACTGACTGAATTGTAAACATTTATCCGTGATCATAGAATAAAAAAAATATACCCGTCGACATTTTCGCCGGCCAAAAATGCGTTAACAATACCTTCCAACCATTTTCTCTCCAAACTTCATTCGCATTTCCTCCGCAAAGATAAGGGAAGCGAGGCGTTTTCGGGGCCGCTTTAATTTTCAAATTACAGATATTATTTCGGCCGCTCTGTACAAAACAAAGGTTTAAAATATAAACGACAGCACGATTGTCTGTGAGAACAAAAGGCCTGGTTTTCGAAGGTGTTGCGATGTTACGATTTCATTTTGTGGCGAACAATGCAGAAGGAACCCGCTTTCATATTGCTACGGCAACATTTTATAACCAGAATCAGGCTATCTGTCTGGTTTACGCAGGATAAAATGACTCAGCTTCGACTTCATGGGACGGTGAAAAGCAAATTTCAAGTGCACTAACCCGCGGGGAAAAGCTAGATTTACAACCATTTCATGCTTTACATTGTATGTTAAGTATTACATATCAAGGTAACGATAGCTGGTATTCCGACGCGATGCGCACAGGGGCACTTTGTTTTGCAAGCTTTTTATGGTGCTGTAGGTGGTGCATGGTGGGTACATTGTATTATGTATCGTGCATTTTATATTGAAACGAAAATAAGTAACCTACATATAGATACATATAATAAATAAATATTATTCAACACCATATTTTTTACATACTTTTTAAATACATAGACAGAGAGAGAGAATTTACTCGCATCACAACAAAAAAAAAACAAAACACATCACAGCAAAATAATAACAAAGAAAAATAATACACATTTAAAAGTAATTACACAAATATAAACAGTTTATGATGCAAAAAGGCAGCTGGCTCAGCATTATGCTGGGAATACTGGTTTTCAGCCAGTGCCATAAATGACCCACGATGTGTCAAAAGCACGTATACGCCTCTTAATCCTATAACGAAGAAAGTGAACCGTGGGCATTTGGTTTGGTGTCTCAGCTAAGCAAATGTTCACGGTTAACTAAGCTTATTTAAACAAACGCGATTGAGTTATATTGTTCACACACATTATGGTTCTCATCACAATGTTTTCTTTCACGGCATACATTTATGTGCATGATCCAGTTTGGATTAGCACAGCTTTTCGTAACAATAGCACTTCCTAGATAATTAACAAGGACATTAGCGACAAGCTTGCCGCTGAATACCGCGTAGACCTTATTTAACGTATATTTTAAGAAATGCAGATAGTATAATAAAATACAAGTCATAGATGAACAGGTAGGTAGGCGTACGTTTACCGTACTACAGATAACAATAAAAAATTAATGCCTCTTTCCATTAGTTCAGCGTGAACGGTTGGACAATTTTCAATAATTCTCTTTTTGTTGTGTTTGTTATTTGCCAGGACAAGATAAAAACGAATGTGTGTAGTGTCATCTGTCATGCTGTATGCTGTAAGTTTCAGTCACGTGTACAACGTGTACGTGTAAATTTATCTAATTCTGTAAGTAGTATAAAGTATTAATTTCAATATTAATGTACAAGACAACAATACCTTAAGACTATCTTTTTCGGTATTTTACTGTATTAAAAAAACATTTCTTTTACTCTGCCAGCTCCCGTCGACTGCGAGATATTTAGATGTGTTGTGTACACAAAATAATGTGTGACCAGGAATTTTTGCTCACGAGTGTATTCAAACCGAAAATTTGTGTATTCAAACCGAAAACAGTGTTGGGATGTTTGTTACTCTCACACAAGAACTACTGAACGGAGTTCATTGAAACTTTACTGTAATATAGCTTCAAATTGAAACATCATAATTAGAATTTCCCACGGGGGCGGGGTAAACTGCGCCGCCGTGCCGCTGAGGTACACCTGTAATTATATTATTTCATTTAATTTTATACTAATTCATGAACGACAGGAAATCTTTACGAAATTACACAAAGTCACCAGCGGCGAAGCGTTAACCTTTCATTTCGGTATTATTATTCACGTGGGATTCGGGATCGGACTAAATTTGTGATATTTTAAATAAATGAGAGACAAATATTAATTTCGGCCTAAAAGGAGAGAGGGATTTTACAAATTGTAAAACAAGTTATTATTAGCTATATTGCGTGTAGAAGGGTCTCGAAATAGTCTTAAAAACGTTGTTGGACTCGTCAATATCAACAACTTTTACTATAGCGACTCAGAGGGTTCATTTATACGTAGTATAATATGTACTATTTACAATTTACTACGCAAATAATAGCAAAAAACAACTAGATTTAATGGGGATACAGGGGGATCGGGTCATGACCTGAATAGCTTTGAGAAAGGAGTGATATAGCATGCCTGTTCGATTTGGCGTTCATGGCTTGCTGGCAGATCCCTTAACACGTTTGTGGTTCGTAAATAGACAGAATAGAAGTTTTATTGTTATAACTGCTATAGCCGTTCTTTAAAGTATTAAACGCGTTATATCTGTACGTGTTCACTTATAAATATTCGATTCACCAAACTCTTCCTTTTATAAATCACTACAAAACGTGATCGTTATTTAACCTAGTTTTAGTATTTACTTATTGTAAATAAATTTAACTTGCATGCTGTGGCTACCTGTAATTGGTCGCATACCCTAAATGTGCATATGTTAAGTAAATTTAAGTTAAGGTGTGTAACTGTTGGTGGTCCTAATAAATAAATAAAATAAACCAGAACTCAAGACAGCAACTTATGTGCTATCGTGAAATCTGGTTTTGTGAAAAAAAAAAATGATTGTGTGCATCGTTTCTTCACGTAAACGCTGACCAAAGGCAAACGGCCTTTAGAGAAATTTAGTAAGGTTTCGGTCTACATCCCGACCGAATCCAATTCATCCGGTTATATCCGGTTCTTGGTTTTGTACAATTGACGTTTTCTAGCGTTCGCAGCTCAAAATTTAACTGGTTAAAGCCACGGTACATTGTCCGTGATTCACCCGGGTTTATCTTTCGGTTGACATCCGGCGTCCGGTACCTCGTAACGAAGCCAATACTTGCCGGACATATGACTTTCATTTCCTATTCAACCGATGCTCTGTGAAAAACAGATATCAGACGAGTGACCGGCTTTTATGGACCTCTGGAGGCTGTTGCAGTTTAGACCCAGCAATTTTTGTGAGAGCTCCGATATTAAATAGGTTTTATTGGTCGCGAAGGTTCGGTGGTGTTTGTAGCGCTAAGGTTGAAGTGCCTACGTGGAAGTAGATTGAGGTTATGTGGTGGGTTTCTTGGCAAATCGAAAAGCGTGTTTGATGGCCGATTTCGTAGTCTTAAAAATAAGGGACGACAGGGCAGCGTCGCTTCGTGGTGTCATTTTGTAGTGAAAAAATTTCCACGGTTCATTTTCGATTTCTTTTGGTGCTCGTAAACCAGGCTTTGACAAACATTTTGTGAGTTATTTTCGTGTAACTCAAGAGCGAAACGGCAATTACGGGTTTTATGGTATTTTGGCCTTACTGAGCTATGGTTATATTGCTGAACTATAGTTAGCTTTTATTTAGATTATGTAGAAATGTATGTTTTCTATTATAGGATTCTGGTTTGAATATTGGAGAACTTTTTATAAGTCTAATATTTTCTAATCTCGGTATTGCAGTAGACATATTGGTGTAGTCAATGTCTAAGTTTCATTTAAGTAAAACTTTTATTTATATACAAGATAGTAAGTAACTCCTCTAACTAACATTGTCACACATTTTATTAATACCAACTTCAACAGAAAGTATTATAAAAAAGCCACGCAAGGTTTCTACAAAAAGTGCTCCTGAAGTAAGAAATAAAACTTAGAACAACAGTTTAATCCCACAGTCTTGATAAGCCCGACTCATCGAAGCAGGCCCTTTTCAACATTTGTCACTACATCTTTCAAACCGTAAAATAGTGTGATTAGGGAAAGTTGCTTTCCCTGATCACACTATTTCTTACAAAATCGGAACAATACGTAAGTTGGAAAATGTCAAAACTATCATTTTGGTAACAGACTTTGTCATGGTGAGAAAAACTGACAAAAAAATCCCTGCCCATCTTGTGCCGGCTAGCTTTTACAGTCAACACACATTCGTACAAAAAAACATAATACAGTCCCAAAACGTTAAAGCACTGTTCAAAAACAAACAAGAAACCACCGTCCCAGTTGTAATAAAACAATTTAATCTGGGACAACAGACAACACTAATTTCACACTAAATACACACGAGCGCACAGTCATAAATGAAACTTAACATTGCATTGCATTCCAAACTGTTGGAAGACACACAAACTTGCAGGCAAGGCAACCAATCGGACCGACAAATAGGCAACTCTCAGAAGGCAACTATAAGTTTAAGATTACACTGGTACTTTGTAAGTACTGGGACTATTACTGCTACTGGGAATGAAGTCTGAAACTTCAAGGTGGGCATTGACCGGGGATACGTGCCGTAAAGTACCATTTGTACTGAGTTTTTTTGCTTGAAGCTGAGTAGCCTTTAAGTACAAATAACAAAGAAAAAAAAACGGACCTCAATCAGTCATCATTAATCGGATGATTTTTTTTTATTGGTTCACTCAGTCAAAAGATTTGTGGTAACAAATATAAAAAAAGAAATAATTGAAATAACGAATTGAGTACCTCCTCCATATATTTTTTTAATTAATAATGCTCGTTCCGTATATTTATCTCCCATCTGTGATGGCGCCAATCCAGTCAACCTTTATTAATATAATAAAATAAAAAAATCGGTGAAATGTAAGACGAACTCGTGATCGAGGGTGGAGATGGTACAGACATCTATAAAAAACAGGAAGTATAAAAAAATTACCTGTTGCGTATGCAAACCACACTTAAATATTTTTATTACTATTTTTTATGTTTTTACAATATTCATTTAATCATATAATAAAATAAACATTGGAACAGAACTATCTATTTCACTAATATTATTTAATTTAATTACTTAAGTTCAAATGAATATATCATTAATTTATGTTGCCGTTATCAATATTGACAAAAAAAAACACGTTTCTTGTATGAGAGTCCATTTAATTTGTTATATAAAGCTGGCTTCATTTTCAAGTCTGTTAAGTATGTACTGTGTCTTCAAGATGGTTAAGTATGTACATTCCATTCAATTCACAATTGAACTTTCTTTATATAGCTTTATCATGCCAAAACATCCCTTATATCGGAAATTCTATTCAAATTCACCACCGTAAATAAAATCACTATTTGTACGCCGCACACTATCACAGTCGTTTACTATAATGCAACTATCAAAACTGCATAACAGGAATATCTCGGCCAACAACGTCAAAGCATCATAACTCGATATATTTCATATCCTACGGCGGGCGTACGTTGTAGCCCATACAGATATGTACCTACGTATTCCGTTCGGCACAAATGCCGTTTGCTTTCTCGTCAAAGGAAACATCATATGCTCTGGTCATAGTCGAAATGTGTAATCTGACTGGTCGGAGATAGTAATATCATGTACCCTACACGTAATAATATCCAACAAGGCCAAGAAACCCCCACAGCCGGATGTAGACTGAATACTAATGTACTTGAGCTGTAATCTAGAGCCATACTACATTTGCTACAAAATGGAACATGCTTAGAACGACCGACGCGACGTCTTGCTTCCAAGCAGTCTTGATAGCAAAGATATTTATTTGTGCTGAAGAAAACTTTACATTTTGTCCTTGAGTCGTATTCTTAATAAAATTGTGTGTTTCTGAACATTTGTTTTGCAAATTACAAAAATACGTATGTAAATACAAGTCGTTTAATTTTAAACATATTTTTGTAGACAATAAATAATATTTTCCAGCTGAATGGTTAGAATCCACTACCAACCAAGAGAGAAATTTCATGCGCCTCCCCTCTATTATCCCGGCCGGTTAAAGCAAGATACAGCCGTGATTTCGCAAACTATTTAACCACTTGGAGATAGAGGACTGTGGTGTTGCCACTCACCATCGGCATGCCAAAGCTGCCCTGCGATTTATTTTTATTACTAGAATACTGGTCAAAGGCTTCTCTTCCCTTTCTCTATTCTTGCCGATTCTCTGCCCGAGTCTCTGTCCTCGCGGAGGATCTCGCGTCACACCATCTCTTCTGAGGGCGGACCCGTTGTCTCTTACCGTTCGTTGGGAGCCATAGATCTTGTATTACGGAAATTAAGGAACTAAATATACGTACTTATATACTTTCTTTCTTGTTTTTATATACACATACATACACGTGTTTCCTGCGCAGTACAGTCTGAAGGTCTTCAAGTCGCGGGTGAATAGGTGCCTAATGAACAAGTGTGCTCAATTGTAGACCACATCGCTGTTTAACATCAAGCAGGATGGTGGTCAACCGCTTGTTCATAATGATAAAAAAAAAACACGCAGAAATTACCAAAAAATACTACAAAAGTTTCTGCGGTCGGAATTGGACCCACGACCCTACAGACAAGAGCTAGACATGCCGTCGACTAGACCATCGGGTCTGTCATCAGTCATCACTATATTTGTTCCACACTATACCTATTCTATTAGGGAGTGCTCAAAGCAACAAAGGTGAATGCCCAACTCACCAAGCGTGGTGCGGTTTAACGAACGAGTAATCCGGAGATTTCCAGCCCACTTTGAGGCTTGATAGGTTTTCGGTTGACTTGTGCCCGTTCTCACCAAGAATCCCCGAAAATTAGGGAACACTTAAGGGTTGTCTATTGAGAAATTTGCCTTCGATAACAAAATTTACGTTTCTACTTATTAGCGCCGAGTAGGATTATTATACTGTGTATAACAAGCGAAGTCGGAAAATGTAGGTACGTTAGCAGTCTTTTTTTATTTATTTTTAGAACGTTCCGGCCTTATACAATTCGAGAATTCTGTTATTTTAGTATTTGGTGGTTGTTTTAACACGAATTGTTTCTAAATTCAAACCGTAAAATAATATAATTCTGGAGGTGGGAGGAGGAACATATTTTCGTGTAATTTTTTTTTAAGAAAATAATTTGTCCTTAACCACGGGGCAGTGCCGATACAAACTAATTTACCATCGATTAATACCTCTATACCCTATAATAATATATATACGTATATATTGAAGGGAGAGTACGGTTAACTTCGCATGTACAGTATTTTGTTTTTTTATTTTATAATAATCTTTAACTCTTTCCCGGACAGTGAACGGCTATAGCTGTCATAACAATAAAAAATCTGTTGTGTTTATTTACATGTGCTAAAACGTAAGATATATTTTTATTGTAGAATTTAATTCCATGCTGATGTCAGATGTAAATAGAATGCATCACCTGTATATTAATTGCCGGGAAATGTAATAATCACTATATCCATGGATGGCCCCAGCTGCGCTAGGCCGTTACGGACTATCAACGGCATGAGTGGCAGTCGACGTACCCCTCAGTTCTCGACGTTGGTACCAGGGTCACCGCGGTACCGCCATCGCTACTCGAGGACCGTTTTTTAAGCGCACGAGAACCGGCCCGCGCGAGTTTCATACGGTACATACTAAAGGTATATGTATTTTTATGAATTATGATGTATGTATAATTATTATATGTATATATCTATATATTTTACTGTATTAATTTAAATTAAGTTATTTTGTTTTGTACATTTTAGTAATACTTACCGTTTCTCGCATCACCCATGTTGTAAGGTCGACTGGTAGATAATACTTTAGTATTAAGTCCACCCATTGTTGCAATAAAGTATTAAAAAAAAAATACAATATCGACAATTCTGGGAATAGAAATCATCTTCTGCAAAACGAATTCATCTTCAATAGGTACTTTTGCCTAAGTAGAGACGACACTGACATCTAGTATTCTTCTCAGACCATTGTTCGGGGTCCATTTGCACGCAGCATTTCGAAAATCACAATTCATAATATTATGTACCCGCGGCACATCTCTATCATCCGTTTTCATATTATGAATGAACACCACAAGTGACGTATTATAATAGAGTTGATCAGGAACTGAAGACAGAAATGGCTATTTGACCCCGACCAGGCAACGTTCCCCGCGGCATCCAAATGCGACACTATTGGACCAATTCGATGAATAATTTAACACTCTACTGGGGATTTCAAATCTGTTATGGCAGCTGATTGTAGACTAATAACAACTATAGATAAAAAAAATCATGAATACTATATGAAGGATTCCGTAAGTACTTATCCTACTACCTATAGGTGGTGATATATTACCTCCCCGTGGACTGAACTTGGGGATCACAAGGTCCTTTCGGCCATATTCAGAATAATAAGGACTTAAGAGAGTTAATATGGGCCTTCAGTTACAAGTTTCTACCGTATAACCTGCATGAACCTAAGTCGGACCCTGGACAATCCAGGGGGCCAAGTCTGTTACTCTCTGGTCACGTCTATAAACGTTGTGCATTGCGGATTTCGTTACATTGATTTCACTGTAGTGCGTAGTAAAACAATAATGCACATCGTTTACGCTGCAGCTTGTGGACATTGTAATATGAAAGTGTTCTACAGCGGCGATATATTATAGCTTCCAGTGGTTAACGTTCCTTTGTTTAATCACGACCGCCGAGCGTGATCTTTTATTCTCGGCGGTAATCGAAATTAATCCTTCCGACGTTGTGTGACGGTTTAATTTTTGACTTAGATAGTAATGTCTTTTGAATTAATATTTTGATTCGGTAGCAACGCGCGTCTGCTCTCTTCGACGTTCCCGGATGGAAAAACTAATGTTTTCTATTTACATCTCAAATCAGCATAAACTTTAAAAATGTTTATGTGTAAGTATTTATAATTTGTACATTTGTGTACGGAATGTACACTACTATACTTAAACATAAACTTATATCCATAAATTATTGCAAGATCGATAGAACTCCTGGAGTGAACAGTCATGGTATTCGCTAAGTTCACGTTTAGCTTGCCAATAGGGTATTCTATGTCCATTTTGGAAAGACTGTCTAATCCATCGCCTTATCACTTAATCCTATTATACACATATTTGTACCTAGCAACTGCTGCTGCCTTACCCGCTTTGAGATTAAAAGAAGAGTGGAATAAATACAGCTGACATCATTCTTGGTATGTCCCAGAAATGATTACGTCACAAAATACTGATGAAAATGCAAATGAAATAATATGTCGAAAGCGCAATCTGACTGATGTAGTTCTAAATGAAAACGGAGCATGCAAATGTGGTTAACATTTGTGGAGCGGTCAATTGCAATTTGTCCTAGATTACCTTATAGAAATCGTTCTCGTAACACAGTCCTAACAACCGAGAGAACTTACTACTAAATTTACACCTAAATGTGATAAACAGAGATATTAGAAATATGTTTTGAATAAAAAATATTTTATATGTCACTTCAACACACAATTCATATAAGGTGGGGTCGGGGGAAGGTTCGAGTTTTGCCAACGTTGTATTTTTTTTTTATAAATAATTAAAAAAATAAATACACTTCACGCCTTTAATCCCAAAGAGGGGTAGGCAGAGGCACTTGCTAAAGC